>SNQJ01S0039821.1:48853-66567 GCA_010110895.2 Picea sitchensis
CTCAGTTGTCCAACAAATTTCCCAGTATACTAAAACTCATTATGCAGAACTATCTATGTATAAATGGGACTAAAATCAAGTTCACATGCATGTGTTTGTATATTCCTGTAAGTAAAACTTCAGGGTCATAACACTTATTTGAGACTTCCATTCTCACATAGAATTGAATGAGATCTAATATGAAAACGCTATTTATTCCACGATACATATATATATTACATATGGATTTATATATATATATATATATATATATATACAATTGGTGATCTGTGCAGACATTATAGAAGGAACTAAGATCGAATGTCTACAACAAAAAATACATGTATATATAGAGCCTTTCCTATATTATATAAGTAATAAATTATTCCAACATACATGTAACTACGACTGTATAAATGAAATACTGAATAGAGAATCTGAATCCTCTCAATAAATTGTTTTGCAAATCAAGATTTATTTATCTATACAGTGTAAATGAAATTAAATAATGTAGCCATGTACATACGGTCATATGCTTATAGACCTATAGGTGAAGGAATATACAAAAAACGTATTAAGTAAATCGGACTTTCAATCATATCCATGCTAAATTGAAAATTGAAAATAAGGAAGAAAATACACTTTCATATCCTACAGTGAAGAAGATACAAAGTCATAGTATTCACGAAAATATCGAAGTAAAGAAACATAATATGGAAGACTCATATAGCATAATAGATATGATACGAATATGTCTTTATACAGATTCGATTTACAAAATGTGAACCCTCAGAAATATATAAGTTTATTTTTCCATATAGTGCGTAACTGCAAGTTTGGACTATACAGACATTTGATACTAAATATGAAAATTAAGATGACAGCCATGGTAAATAAATTTCAAGTACAGGATGAGACCAGAATGGCGCAAAGAATCGAATAAAATCATCCAATAGTCAATACATAGACAGGGAAAAGTCTTGTAGATTAATCTTCTTAAAAAGTTATTACATATAGCAACCAGACCAGGAAAAAATCAAGAGTACAATTGAGAATTCTCCTCTTTCCGGCCACTACAGGAAATCGAATGAAACTATACCGAACATCTATGAATCTAAATTGAAAATGTGTCCTTCAATGCTTGAATTCCTAAATAGTTTATAAAGGGAACATGAATACCTTTTTCACTTTTGATGAGAGCCAGCACCCGGAATTGTACACGATCGAAACCCTCCAAGGAAGTTGCAAGTTTACATTAGTATTCACTATAGAAATAAGTTGAATGAAAAATTTCAACATAATGAAAATAGTCAGAAAGGGTTCAATCTAGATTAGTACTTAACTCAGGCTCGTAGGGCAGGCTGACCCTCCTCTGTGCATGTTTAAGGATGTCACCACGAGCCCGGAAGGGGTGGAAGGGGGCAAGGTCCACCTAACGGGTACCCTAGCAGCCAAAGGGGACCACCGTTAGTGTTGATACCAATCACAAAATCAAGTATATATGAAATGAATTAATCAACTGTGCTAACAGTTAACATATAAATCGTATAAAGAATGTGGTGCAAGTAGGTCGAGGGAAAAGTGTAGGATAAACGCTATAAGAAAGGGATGGAGTTGAACCACTTTTGAACCGGTTATCGATAATATAAAGGGAATTTATAAGACAACGATAGATGCAGATTTAATCTTTTGTTAAATTTCAAACGGAGTGTTTTACACGCAGACCACGATAATGACAGAAGAAAATATAAGCAACATAAGAAGTTCCACAAATTTAAGTATGGTATTCCGTGAGTATTTGTCATTGGAGGATTGATCGAAAACATAGAAATCACTTTCCTATAACTAAACTGGACAGATTTTAGCAACGATTTCCAAAGGATGGATTTGTCCTTTATAAAAGGGAAGAAAGAACATACAACGGTTTATGCTATACACAGTGAGGAAACATTTATATCTAGTCTAAGACCACACATAACCTCAAGGTAGACTTAACAACAGGCCTCTACCTACATCTACAGAGGGACCGGAAGGAATAACGATGATAGGAAGTATGAAACCCTAGGATTTATTTTACCCATAAAACTATGCAGGTGAAATTTTCTCTAAGTCAGAACAAGGGGATGAGATGTCGAGACCTCTCAGGAAGTCGGAGATAAAATCCACAGTAAGTTTCTACTCGTCCAGAAAGAGGGAATTAACTCAAGAAAGTTACACATGGTAACAATAATGGGAGACTTAACTAAGAATAAGTAAGATTTTTATTACGAGGGCTCTCTCACTGTAACAAAGAACAGAGCCTCTTTTGACAACCAAAAGATAGGGATAACRTGTKCTTACCAAGGAGAGTGAATGATGATATTGGTCCATCAGATAACGTTTCCCCATATCGRCAKCCTTCACCTGAGAAAACAATACACAGAGCTTTTCGAAGGACTCCACAATGAAACAGTAAACACATTAAACCCTTTGAGGAGCCTTAAATACACGATGTAAATGCTGAGAGTATGAAGGGAAGTCGAGCCATGTGATAAGAACAGAGTTGGCATGTCTAGATTGGATGAAACTCCAGGTGAGGACATCGTAACTCGCACACATAGGACTGCCATTTAATGGTAGATGCAGAGTCTTAACTCCTCCTGACAGCAGACCATCCTTTCCTCATCAAGGAAATCACGAAGTTATTATCAATCCCTTCACAATATGGCTAGTTGGAATACGCCCATACCAACCGTTCATTATAGTTAAACCATCGTTCAATTGAGACTTCGTTGAGACAGTGTTTAGTTAAGGTCAAGTTAAACGAGGATTAGGGGGAAAACATTACCCGAACTTTTCATACGTGAGAATTGGAAGTATACTAACCACGACTACTCATAAGGGAATCTGAGTTACTCATAAGGCAATCCGCCCCTCTTTAATGAGTTGGATCATGCCCAAATGATTCCAAGCATCTTATATCAAACCTTGTATATTTTGCTAAGGGGTATAGTCCCGACTCTGTTACCTTATTTATGGTGTATGGGTTTTTTCTCCAAGGACAAATAAATAGTCTTGCGCGCAAGCATAGGAACTCTCGATTAAGGGAGAAAGAGGGACTATATATATATATATATATATATATGGGAGTAGTTTGAGAGTGAAGGGGGATGATAGAACTATGGAGATTTTTCCATATAATCTTTCTTCTCAAAGTAAGTTAAATTGGTGTAGTAATGTTTTTGCGTGGTACATACAATACCTCACAGAGATTTATGACAGTAATAAAGATGTCTTCCTCTGAACTACGAATTTATAAAATGAAATTGGAGATTAATGTCCCTTAGGAAAAAAAAATTATGGCAAATTTGAGGTACATTACATATGGTATCAGAGCAAAGGTTACAACACTTGGACCTTGAATAGGGCCAAAGTATTTACTTAGTACATTTCTTTTGATTATGCAAAAATTAACAAAAACAACTGTTGTTACAAACATAAAACTTTTTATGTTTTTTGTTAATCATGGAAACCCAGGATGATGCAGAAATCAAACTAGATTGGAATTCTAAATGAGGACCTCATGAAGATCAGAGACAGAACAGTGACAAAATCTCACCTACTGAAGTTATGGAAACTATAAGAATCCTCATTGTTGAGTTGTATGTTTTCAAAGAACATAATGAGAAACAGATGGAATGGTCTGACTTTAACAAATACTTTAAGAAACGGTACTTATCTGAAAGTTACTATGAAAGAAAAATGAAAGAATTCTATGAAATTCAACTTGGTCAAATGGCTATAGAAGATCTGATAAACAAATTCATGGAATTACTAAGGTTTGTACCTTATATCCGGGAGGATAAAGTGAAAATCTAGAAGTTCCTAAGATGTTTACGACAGTCCTACAAGGACAGAATCGAATTTGATAATCCCAAGTCCTCGAGTGAAGTATTCAGAAAAGACCGAATGTGTTACGACCAATACAAGCAGTGAAAAAAATTTCCTAACGCTTGGAAAGAGAAGAAAAAAGACCAAATGAACCAGTGGAAGAAAGGATACCAACCAGCTCCTTATTGGAATGCAGAAAAAAGATTTCCAAGGAAATATTTTCACTCCAACAGTCCAAGCACGCAAGGAGGTGGTAAATCGGTAAATCTGGGAACAAATAAGTTTGGGGACAGCCCCCGGGAACCGTTAAAATGTTGGGAATGTGGAGAACCTCATCTAAGGAGGAATTGCCCACGCTTGATTTCATCAAACAGAAGTATTGTTCAAAACTTACAGGAAGCCTCTACAGTATGGGACATAGGCAAAAGCCTACATCGAATCAATGCAAGCGTAGATGGTCAGCAAGCTGACCACCAGTCCTCTGTGGTGGAAATTGAAGGTAAAATCAACAACACTCGAATTTATGTTTTAATTGATCCCGGAGCTACACTAAGTTATATCACCCCTGGTGTAGTAGAGTCAAATAAACTTAAGAAAATGAGACACGCAAAATCATGGCTGGTACAACTAGCAACAGGAACTAAAAGGAAAGTGGTTGATTTTATTTCTGATTATGAGTTCAATTTAGGTGGTCAAAGCATAAGGACAAATTTGAACATTCTACCGCTAGGATCTTATGATGTAATTATCGGAATGGATTGGCTAGAAAGGAAAAAAGTAGTGCTAGATTGTTATGAAAAGATACTTAGGTATAAAGATGAAAATGAAACCACTAGGATAGTACAAGGTATACAAAAAACGGTATTAGTTAGACACGTTTCAGCAATGCAATTCAAGAAATGCTTAAGGAAGGGTTGTCAAGTCTATGCCATCCAAGTAACAAACATGTTAGAAAAAGAAGATAAACCCAACTTGGAGGATTTTGACGTATTACATTATTTTAGAGATGTGTTTGTGGATGAGATACCTGAACTACCCCCACGAAGGGAGATAGACTTTTCTATCTATCTTGTACCTGGTTCAACCCCTATCTCTAAAGCACCTTACTGAATGAGTTTACTAGAATTGACAGAATTAAAAATTCAGCTACAGGAATTATTGGACAAAGAGTATATCAGACCGAGTGTTTCACCATGGGGAGCACCAATCCTCTTTGTGAAAAATAAAGATGGCACCCTAAGACTATGTATCAATTATATACAATTAAACAAAATCACTATTAAGAGCAATTACCCCTTACCTAGGATAAATGATTTGTTCGATGAAGTAGGTGGGGCAAAGATCTTTTCAAAATTGGATTTACGATCTGGTTATCATCAAGTTAGGATAAAAGATGAGGACATAAGAAAAACAACCTTTTGAACAAGATATGGACATTGCGCATTTGTAGTTATACCTTTCAAACTCACTAACGCACCATCCACGTTCATGTGTTTAATGAACAATATTTTTAGTTAGTACTTGGACAAGTTCATGTTGGTTTTTATTGATGATATTTTAGTATATTCTAAAACATAAGAAGAACATGAAGAACACTTAAGAATAGTTCTGCAAACTTTAGGAAAGAAAAAACTGTATGCTAAATTCGATAAGTGTGATTTTTATCAAAAGGAAATACTGTACCTAGGACATGTAATAACTGTGGAAGGAATTGCAGTTGATCCTGAGAAAATAAGAGCCATCATGGAATGGCCAAAACCTAATGATGTAGCGGATATCCGTTCATTCATGGGAATCACCAGATATTACCGCAGATTTATAGAGGGATTTTCCAAAATTTCTTACCCTGTCACATTGTTACAAAAGAAAGGGACCAAGTTTAACTGGTCACAGAAGTTTCAAGATAGTTTCAATAAATTAAAGGAATTGTTAACAACCGCACCCATTTTAAAGGTAGATTATCCAGACAAACACTTCACTGTCTGTGTAGCTGCGAGTAAATAAGGACTAGTTGGTGTCCTAACCCAAGAAGGGCATGTTATTTGCTATGAGCCCCGAAAACTAAAGAAACACGAGCGAAACTACATCACTCATGACTTAGAATTGGCAGTTGTAATACACGCTTAAAAATGTGGCGACACTACATAATGGGCAAGAATTTTATGTTATTGACTGACAACAACAGTGTGAAATTTTTGTTTAGTCAGCCAGACCTTAATGCGAGGAAAGCAAGGTGGCTAGCCTTCTTGAGCGAATTTGACTTTGAGGTAAGACATATCAAAGGTAAGGAAAATAAAGTAGTTGATGCTTTAAGAAGAACAGTTCATGGGTTATTTGAAATAAATGTTAGCAGGGCAGAAAGAGATCTTGAATAGAGGATAAAGACTGCAAGTAATAACAACGAGAACTACACTCAAACAGTGGCAGAATTATAGGACACTACAGGGAATTTAGACAAATCAGATCTGAGTATCGATAAAAATGGTCTACTACAATTTAAAAACAAAATATACATACCATATTCGGCAGAATTAAAGTTAACAAGGTTGGATGAAGTGCATAAGAAACCATATTTTGTTCATCTAGGATACCATAAAATGATAACAACACTTAGAAAATTATTTTATTGGCCTGATATGAAAGGCAAAACAGTAGAATAGATAGCTAAGTATCAAGATTAAGTAGGTAAAAGACGAACACAAACATCCAACTGGCCTATTACAACCCTTACCAGTACCAGAAAGGAAATGGGAGATTATATCGTTGGAGTTTATTATAGGTTTGCCTAAAACTCAAAAACATTATGATTTTGTTATGGTGGTAATCGATAAACTTAGTAAGTCTACACACTTTATTCCTGTAAAGTCTACTTTTAAAGCTATTAACATCGCTGAAATATTCATGAAATAAATATTTAGACTGCATGGTATTCCTAAAATGGTGATTTCAGATAGAGACGTAAAATTTATATCTACTTTATGGAAAGAATTGTTTGCAGGGCTAAATACTAATTTGAATTTCAGCACGAGTTGTCATCCACAAACGAATGGATACACTGAACGAACAAACCAAATCGTATAATATATGCTCCGCATGTACGTAAGAACAAAACCAAGCAAGTGGGAAGACTACCTACACTTGGTAGAATTTGCATATAACAATGGGTACCAAACTTCGTCTAAATTGAGCCCCTTCGAGGCACTGTATGACATAAAGTGTACGACTCCAATTAGCTGGGATAACTTGGTTGAAAAACTCATGGTTGGACCAGAAATGCTCCAAGAAATGGAGAGTACGGTAAGAAAGGTACAATAGAACTTAAAGGAGACATAGGACAGACAGAAAAGTTATGTGGACCAGAAAAGAAGACATTTGGAGTTTCAAGTGGGAGACCATGTTTACTTAAAAGTCAAAGCCCGAAAGAGTTCACTAAATCTAGGGAATTGTTCCAAGTTGGCACCCAGGTTTTGTGGGCCCTTTGAGATACTAGCTCGAATTGGACCCGTAGCATACCAACTTGCACTCCAAGCCAATCTAAAAATTCATAATGTATTTCATGTTTCTTTGTTAAAGAATTATGTTCATGACCCTACTCATATGATAGATTGGAACTTGGTGTAAGTGGAACCAGAAGGAGAGTTCCAAGCGAAACCCCTACGCATTCTGGACCGGAGAGAAATAACACTTCGGAACAGAGTCGTCACTCAGGTAAAGATGCAATGGAAGCACTTTAGCCCTGAGGAGGCCACTTGAGAGTTGGAGGGAGATTTGCAGAAGTCTCATCCAATCTTGTTATAGGAAAGGAACGAACACTAAGGACAGTTTTTTATTGAAGGGGGAAAGGATGTAACATCCCCCAAAATAAATTATTTTTGAATTGGAAAATTCTTAGGAAAATTATTCCGTTTTTGGTAAATTCGAAATTGGAAAATTGTTTCCATTTATGGAAATTTTGAATTTCCAATTTGGTTAATTGTAATTAATGATTATGACTATTGGGAAGAGATCTGATCTGACCCAACTAACTACTTGACTATGACTTGAGAGTGAAGGAGGATGATAGAACTATGGAGATTTATCCATATAAGCTTTCTGCTCAAAGTAAGTTAAACTGGTGTAGTAATGTTTTCACGTGGTACATACAATACCTCACAGAGATTTATGACTGGAATAAAGATGTATTCCTCTAAACTACGAATTTATTAAATGAAATTGGAGATTAATGTCCCTTAGGAATTTTTTTTTATGGCAAATTTGAGGTACATTACATGTCCTAAACATGAATTCTCAATTAAGGCAGCTCTGAAATAGTTCTTTACAAAATCAAAAAATGAGGGTCATTGAAAAAACCATCGACCCTTGAATAATAGGTCGATCCTCCTATTTATAACATACTATTAACTAAAAATAACTATTAAAGTGTAGCTAAGTAAAACAAAACTCGCCACATGGCGATTTCTTCTATCAGTCTTCACAAATTCATCAAATGGTCTCATTTGAGTGGATGACTCCTCTCGTACTCTGACCACTTGACGAAGATATCCTCGCATGTGTTAGTATACGAGAATCTATGTTTTTCCATTGGGGCCGAAAGGATCTCTCGGATCTCTACTACCTATGCTCGACACTTGACTATTTTGGCACTTAACTGTTGCAACATGGCTCAAGCTTTGATCGGGTGCTCCATGAACTGCTACACCTATCCTGGGGCCATGTCTGCCACCTTTTCTATTTCCCCAGCCCATGATGAGTCATGTTCAGCGTGCATTTTGACTATGTCGTGCAATTCAACAAAGTCATCGGGTGCACTGAATTCGGGGAGGTTGATGTCTTTCATTACCTAGTTGATCTTGGTCGAACTTTTCTCGCACTTGGCCCATTTATCTTGGATTGACCGATGAGGTTCCTGAGCCATTTTAACCCAATATTTGGTTGACTTCCTTATGTTGTCGATGCTTCTTTCCCTTAACACCCGGATGTCGTTCTCTTCGGTGTCTCGGCCCTATTGCACCATGGTTATATAGTCGATCCTCTCCACGGCTTGGTGTGATTTCTCCTACCACCTCTCCATATCCTTACATGTCTCCAGTTCCATGAGGGTGTCTTCTTGAAGCTCGGTTATCCTCGTAGTGAATAGGTGTCGTTCATCTATAAAAAAATTGTAGGCCTCCTTGAATTCACTCCTTAGGAACACCGCGGGTTGTGTGGTGTCTTGGTAATATTTTTTGAAGTGGCACAAATGTTCCAATTATTTCATAGTATAAGCTAGCTCATCTTCATCCCTTTTTTCTCTATCCAGGGTGGCATATGTGATTTCCATCCCTGTGCTGATAAGTTTAGATGTCTTGGAATACTCTGTGTTGATCAGATTTTCCTCCGTGGTGATGAGGATGGAGAGATATAGAGTGATCCTCCTTTTCTTGGTGGTTCTTTGCATGATATCTTTCCTTTTCCAGTCATAAGCGATAGCATGTATGTCAGTGACTTCATCTACGGGTTTGGGGATTTGTTGATCTCCCCAAGTGAGCATATTTCCCAGGCTCCCGATGGTATATATTTGTTCAAGATTGGGTTCTTGAACTTCCTCCATGTGTTATGATGGGTCGGATTATCTTTATTGCTCATCAAGAAGCTGAGTACCGATTGAAATTGAGGCGTCAGGGGTAGGCTTGGTACTTACTTGATAATCGGTTGTTGAGACACCTATTTCCTACTATGGAGCTTCTTCCTTTTTTCCGTTCGTACCTGGATCGTCTGTCGGACTATCCTTTTGAGCTTCTGATACCTTGAGTGGTTCAGTTTCTAAGACACTTTCGACCTCTTGGTCATTGTGTGAAGGGCTCCAACTTTGGGTGTCAGGATTTGGGGAATATGTCTTCTTCGACTCCTTTTCCTATATGATCTGTACAGAGGTCACCAGGGATACTTCCGGGCTCTCTTCATCATCATAGATGTTTATCAATTCACGGAGGGGATTTGGTGCACTTGCTCTTCCTGATGCTCTGACTGTCTCCGACTGAGATGAAACATCCCCCGGTGATCCATCCTATGGAGTTGTGATTTCAAGGTTGTCTAACCCGATGATTTCATAAATGTCTATTAGTTCAGGGCCACTTGGGCCTACCTGGCTTTCATATGGGTTGTCAGCAAGGGATCCTGTCATTCCTATGAGGTCTGGGTCATATTGTAGTTGATCAATCACTCACTGAGCATGTTATATCATGAGAAGCCCCCTTGCCCATGTGTCTTGTGTCATAGGTAAACCTCTATCCTGCACTGGAGCTACCAGGGGAACCTTGACTACTTCTGCCACTATCATTTATTCCCTGTCTCTAAGGGCCTCTTGAGTCGATTTCTCTATTGTTTTCACCTATTCATCCAAGATCATGTCTCTGAATCTGGTCATTTTGGGGTCATACATCCTTGCCACCACCTCGTCCCAGTATTGGGCATTTTTTGTGAAGATTTCATCTTCAAATTTGTCGTGGGCGTATGGCCAGCAGGACGACACTTGCAAAGCATGTTTCAAGACTAGAACCTTTGGATCATGCTTGCAAAATTGGCATGTCTAGAATCTGAACTCTAGTTGGATTAGACCTTCTTGTTTGGCTTGAGCCGTGTCCTTTTCCATGTAGAAACCTACATGGAAATCATAAGGTATGAACGCTTGCTTCTTGTCCTTGACCATGGTGGCATTATAACCTTGCAGGATGGTTTGATAACATATATCTCCCACTTCAATCCAGTCAGGGACATGCGTTGGTAGGAGATGTGGTGCTCTTGTGGACTTGAACACCCTAATGTAGGTGTCGTTCTCGTCCAAGTACCAATGGCCCACCTTTGATATCATGTTTTTGGCCGCAACCGATAGTCTCGAGAATTCTTTCTTAAAAAGAATGAAATAAATATGTGCGATGAATTCATTGCAGATGAGGGAGTAAGATTTCTTGTACATGTTCTCCCATAAGATGTTGAAATATATGTGGACTGGGAGCTCTACGACGTGCCATCTCAGGTTCATGCTGAAAAAAATGTTTTTGGAACACATGACATCAATTAAATATGAAGCCATGTAGAAGGTTGGTGTCTCTCCTTCCTTCAGCGTCTGATCATGTTGTATGCATATGCTCAGTTTCTTAGAAATGATCGCTCCCTAGTTGAATTCACTCCCGGAAATTACCACTGTGTAAGCTAAGGGAATCCATGCCTCTGAAAATATGGAGCAGTCCTTCTCTCCATATAATCGGCATATGAGAGCCATCAAGTAGATGTATGGCTCCCTTAAGTTGGTCGTCTGGTACCAGCCAGTGCTCTGGTTGGTGTATTTCTTGTCTTCCCTCCACCATGAGGCCATCACTTAGATGGTTTCATGGCACTCTTAGAACTTAATGAAGAAATATGTATTTAGTTTCTCCTCGGGGTATCGAACTTTGTAGTATTTTTGGACCTCTACCGAAAGGAACACCTCGACACCCCCCCCCATTGTCATCATTGATTAAAAACTTATGTGTGTCTGTGTTTTAGATGAGCCACTTCAGAGGTTCTATACAAGGTAAAATGGGGGTTCTTCTCGCAACCATATGAAGGTACGATCGTCGGATGTTTGGAAACACCTCGTCGTCAAGCGCTCTCACATCCGGATCATTGTGAGGGATATATTTCGAGTATTCCTCTCGACTGATATTTTTTGAAGAGATATACCCAATCTGGGAGTGTCATCTTGTACCCTGTGCTTGCCTCTGTATCTCCAAAGGTCGAAGGCTGAATAAAAACCTTCTTCGTTGTAGTTTTTATGAAAAGCTATGGTCTCGGAGTGTATTCCAATTATTTTGCGACCCTTGGAGAGGAGCCTACACCTAACTCTGGTTATTTCAGCTTCAACGCCCTCAGTGATCATCTAATAGTTGGATTACTTGGAGGCATTATTCCTACGATCAAAATAAACTTTCAGAGACTATGTAAAGAACAAAACCGGATAAAAATATATGAAATGTAACCATGTAAAACCCACAGACTTGGATACATACCTGAAAATCTTGCTAAACCTAGTTATTTGATACTCACGGGATCTCTAGAACTTTCGAATTACTCGTATTGATTCTCTCGACGCTCTGAATTTCCTTGCATGTAGAATTATTGCGTTTACAATGACTCAAGGTAATTTAAACCAAGGAAGAATTTACCGTGTCGCATCAACCATTCAATTCGGGTAATGAGTGAAATTTAAACAAATCTGTCGCCGAATCTCTGCAACATAAATTCATCGTGGGTTGATGAAGCAGGCACGGGGGGATATGATGTGGTCTATCAGTGATTTTAAATGTTCGCTTTGATTGGCACACGAGGTAGAAACTAATGCAAGATTTGGTATTAATTAGCCTCTTAAATGCTCAAAATGTAATCGTATCTAAAGCTAAAACGTCCCATCGTGTCGCTTTCTCAGTGGGTGAATCGAGGATTGGGGATGCACTATGAACATTTTTGTCGATGTCCCTCGCAAAATATTCGATGCCGATCAATCTCATCATACAATGTTGTCATGGAAAATTTGACTCGAAGGTGTGACTTGGACATAGGGGACCAAAAAAATGACTCGGGGTAAAACTAGATAGTATGGTTCTCCGAATTGGAAAAGACATGTGGTGTTGAAGACAGGTGGCCTAATTCGTGTGTATTAATCGGATTTGGGACTTTCCTTAAGTTCTGCGTTATAAAACAAACCTTGTCTTGTCGATGCCGAAAAGTATCCAGGGTCGACGATCGGCGATAAACCTATCACGTATTTTTCTTCGGATTAACTTCTTTGCAAATGTACCGATGCCAAAAATGCATCGGGGATTTGCGATCAGGAGTATCTTTTAGCGCGGTCAAAATATCTATGGAAATCCTTTTAGGCTTTCCCTAGTTCTGGTAAGCATGTCGGGCATCGACTATCGACGACATCTTTTCTTTCTATGTTAACTCATATTCCTCTCGTCTTTTACCGATGGCGAAGGGGATCGACTATCGACAATATCCTTATGCAATACTTGGTGTGAAAAAAATACCGATGAAGATCGGTGCTCGACAACTCAGATTTCTTGAGTATTCTTTTCCATCTTTGAATTCCTTCCAATGTTGAAATTGAGTGTGTTGGGTGAAATGTTCTGGATTTTGATTCTTTATTCAGGCGTTAAGGATTTTTAAGTCATGGGGTTTCATAAGTTCAAACAAACCTGAAAAGCTAATGAGATTCAAGATAATAAGAAAATCCAAACATTTCTCAAAATGAAATCAAATCAGACAGTTCAAAGATCAAGGGGTACCCAAAAAGTGAAAAAATGACATAGGAGTTTTAGGGTGTGTTGAGTGCTCAACAAATGGCGACTTAATGGGCGAAAGCAGAATCTATGTTCCTCCCTCGAGCTCAGTTGATGAAAAATAAGGTTAGAGCTTAACTGGTTTTTTATCAAAGCATCTTTTATCCTTGGATTTGAAATTCCCTAGTTGGTGCGTTTGGGCCTGCTTGTGGGGTTTTCAACCTTTATTCCACCTTTGTCTCATGTAACCGTGACGCATGCCCCCTTTTGACAAGATTTTATTAAATCATTCACTGGCACTAATCCTTTATTTACCCTTATTCACTTGCTACAGTGTTGCTCCACTGCCAACGAGCGTCCATAGCCCCAGTAGAGTCACCCCGATGTCACAAACCTTGCTCCCATGTCAGCGAGCATCCATGGCCACGGCGGAGTTATCTGCACACCCTCTCCTACTGTGCAATCATTTTATATAGTTTATTTTTTATTTCAGCAGAATGCCCTGAGCGAGTGGGAGAGGAGGGCGTCTGTTATTTGCAAAATGAGATGGTTAAGGTGAAAATTTTCTAGCTCTGTCTTTGAGGTACGTGTAGTCCTTTCCAACTTACCATCTTTCCCTTAAGGCTTTACCAAACCACTAGGCAGACACTTATGCATTTCTCCAAAGTTGTTCATCTGCGCAGGTTTGATTGAGAACCCCTACAAACAACCACAGGTTCCCCAGTGTTTCTTGTGTTGTGTTGGCCCTTGGTTATGGAAGTATGTGAAGATCGAGGAAGAAAAGGGAGAATGCGAACTTTGCGGAAGACATAGTGACTGTTATTGGGTCAAAGTGAGAAAAAGAACAGAAAATATGGAGCGCAGTAAGTCGTTGGATGAGGAGATTGGGGATGATAGATAAGCAATAAATAAGGACCGTGGACAACTCAGCAAGCGGGAAAAGCCACTGTTGGATGCTTTGGAGCATCGCGTGAGAAGGAAGGAAAGACAGGCTGGCGAAGCCTTGAAAATATGGGTCAATATTGACCTAGGGTTTTAGACACCTAGGGTTTTGGACACCTAGGTTTCGGTGTAAGGATGTCGGTGAGCTATTCTAATGTATAAATAGAGGTCATAAGGACCTAGTTTGGGTTGGTATGATATTATTGTTAATCTAGTGGTATTGTTGTCATGAGTGATTATTGTTGTGTGAGAGAGAAGTGCTAAGAGTGAGATCCTTCTGGTATTGTAATATCTTCAGCTGGGTGCGAATATCAAACATGTAGCCAGGTGCGCAGGGAGGGGAGAGAAGAGAGGAGAATAAAGAAGATCTGCTAGCTAAGAGCACAGATAAGAATTGTATGCTTTACCTTAATATATTATAGTGTGGTTATGTGGATGTATCCCTAGAGAGAGGGTGAACCACGTACATATTGCATTGTGTGTGATTGGTATTTTATCTCTATCATTGATATACTGTGATTGCATTACTATTTCAGATCTGATAAGTAGATGTGAAAAATAGATCTAAGCTGATAAGTATATGAATGATGTGTTGTTCTTGTGTTAAATCCACTTGATATTCCCTTTGGTTGTAGACATATCTGTCCTGCAACCCCCTCATAACTTCTTTGGGTGAGATTGCATCTGCTTCACAGGTGTTTCCGAAAGGGCCAATAGCTAGGGCTTGTTGGTGCGCTCTTGGAGCTGAACCCTAGGTCTTCCCCTGTGCCAACAAATGGTTCCATTTTCAAGACTTGAATCTTCTTGAGGGAATGTTAAGGCGGTTTCCATCGAAGACAGATATTCAAAAGTGGATAGAGGATCAAGAAAAGGACTTCATTGAAGCCCAGAAAAAAAAACCCCTAATCTTAGTTCAGAGGATTGGCTAGAGAAATATATCTTCACTGATATACACAAAATTTTGTTTGGGGGAATCCATCAGGAGCTATATGAGTGGCTAGCTAGATTATCAGATACCCAGTTTGAGATCCGATCTAGACCTCCTATGGTTTGGACGTCAGAGTTAATCAATAAGGTCAAAAGAGTTGATAACACTGTATCACGAGCAGTAGTTCACTGGTTTGATAGCACCATTGGAGGGTACATCACAGAGTTTTTTGTTGACAGAGTAGAATCATACAACCAAGCTGAGAGATACTTCTTCAAGGGACCCAGAGGAAAAAATTTACAATTCCTGAAGTTGAGACTCAAGATGCTATTGCATGAGAAGAACATCTTGAAGATACAATAGATTGGTCGGATCTAGAAAGGCTAATGTTAAAAAATTCGGACAGCGAAAAAAACACAAAAGCTGGACATACGCACAATGGGAGAGTGTTCCGAGAAGTTCACCTGGAAAACATGTTTAAGTAGAAATACGGGGAGGAGGGTTTCTACTGTGGAGAAGAGGCATAACTGGCAGACGAAGAAMATTCAGAACCCGCTAGGGCAGAGGAAGGAAAATATGAAGAGCTTTGTCGGGGAGAACCTGAAACCTCAGAAACTGTACAAACCATCGAAGTAAGTATTTTTATCCCTCCTATTGATTCGGTAGTATTAAGAAATCAGATTAATCCTAGCCCCCAGAGTACCCAGAGCATGTCACTAGTAATCCACCACATACTCAGTCAGGGAACCTAGGAAGATCTATGGAAAATGAGATGAGGCTTCCTATCTTTAGGGGAGATGGATCTGAAGATCATGATCAACACTAGTTCCTATGTGAAGCCGTATGGAATATTAAAAATGTCATTGAAGAAGCTGTCAAAAGAACCCAGTTTAGTACCACTCTACATGATCACACACTGAGCTAGTAGATGAATCTTGTCCAAGGAATTTCACAGCCTAAGCCACTAAATCAGATTAAGAATGCATTGATTGCAGAGTTCAAGAAACCCAATTCGGAATCACAATGTATCACAGAGTTGAAAGAGATCAAGAAGAAGGTGGTTGAACCTATTTGGGAATTCGATAAGAGATTCAAAACCTTAGCAGGTCGATTGACTTTTCATATCCCAGATGAACAAAATAAAGAATGGTTCATTGTTTCCCTCTCACCACACATCATAGTTCCCCTGATGCAACAGAAGATTGCTTCACAGTCTGAGACATTGGAGATCGCCATGAAGTTAGAATCAACCCCTATGGGAGAATCCAACTCAGGTATGAGTCAGATCTTGAGTCAACTAACTAGTTTGTCTCTTGAGGTCGAAGATATGAAGAAAAACAAGGGAAAAAATAAAAGAGAAGACATCTAGTGTGTCAGATGCAGATCAGAAGGCCATGACAAGGAACACTTTCCCCTATTCAATGAATACTTGGCTTCTGGAGCTCCAAGCCCTTTGAAGCAAGTCACCTTACCTTGGTGTGAGGTATGCAGAAACAAACATCACCCTGGTGAGTGCTACTACATGTAAAAGTATGTTCAGACACCTACAAATTTTTATTGTGCATTCTGTAAGTCCATAGGAAATGATGATAGGGATTGTATGGATTATGATCTCATGCATGAAAGGTCGAGAGACATATATAATATTCAAGGTGAAGTGCAACAAGAAGGAAACACTATGCAGTATAACTCTCCTGGGAGAGGCAACTTCAATCCTCGCGGTGGATTCAGAGGAAGAGGGCAAGGAGGAGGAATGGGTCAAGGTCGAGGAAATATCATCTGTTATAACTGCACACAACTAGGACACCTTGCAAGGGATTATCAGAACCCTTGTACCACTTGCAACTACTGCAGCTCATTTGACCATGTTATAGAATATTGTCTTGTGATGCTAGCTAAGATTCAAGAAAGAAGAGGACCTAAGAAGAACCCACAAGTGAAACTAATATATGTTCAACCTCATGCAGGATACCTAAGAGTCATTGTTATAACAAGAGGAGGCGTTGTTACAGGAGAATACAGACTGACCCAAAGAAACACTACAGAAGATTCAAGAATTAGGAAAGCTACATAGAAGACACAAATGTTTGATTCAAAGAAAGAACGACAAATATTTGAGGAAGCCAGAAAATAATTCAGAGGATACCAAGGCTCTTCATCAAAGACAAGACCAAAAGTAAGAGAATATGGAATGCCTCTGGCATTTGATTAGTCTTCTTCACCAAAAGAAGGAAAATAGGTAAGCAAGCTCATGGAATTTTTATATACTTGTATTAAGTTGATTCAGGATGAAAGCGTTGTACAAGAGTTACAAAATTTAATCAGAAAATATGAGCTAGGAAAGATAGACCCCTTACTAAATAGGCAAGTACACCAAATCGGTAATAAGAGAAGGACAAATAAGGAATTACATTTGAATGCCCAAATAGGAGAGTATGAGATAGATTATGTAGTCCTCGACTTAGGGTCGGAGTTCCATGTCATGACGAAGCAAACCTGGGCACTGATGGGAAAACCGAAGTTGATCTATTCCCCTATCAGGCTTAGGATGGATAACCAGCAAGCTATAAGCCCTTTTGGAAGATTGGAGCATGTCCCTGTGGACATCGACAGAGTAAGAACATTTGCAGATTTTAAGGTAATTGAAATAGATGATGATAGTTGTCCTTACCCCGTGTTGTTAGGAATTGATTGGG
>SNQJ01S0039821.1:68013-81463 GCA_010110895.2 Picea sitchensis
TTTGGAAACCTTCTTGTCGGACTTTGAAGAAAGTGTACCAATACAATAGAGATTATTGGCAATGGATGAGGCCCTGAAAGCCACACCAGCAATATGGTGGGGGGCACACAAAAGTAACATTACATATTGGGTACAGTGTCATACCCTGATGACAACTTGGTTCTCAGCACAAGTAGAAGGCTATGAATTTCGATACACAGGTCGAAGTTGACAAAAGGACCTTGTGCAAAGCTGTGAGGAAGCCTGGAACAACATTCCTCAAGGAAAATGGGTGCACAAATTCATTAACACACTGAACACCACCCCTATCAACTGGTACCTCCAAGCAGAGTTGCACCTCATCACTATGGATTGGGAAGGTATGACTCAGAATTTTGTAACTACCTTCTTATTTGAAAGCCAATTTCCTTCAGTAAATCAAGCATTACATATTGTGAGACAAAAGGTATTTGAGGAAGCATCTAGCCTTCCTTTGGAACAAGAAGAGGATGAATGGACTGCACCTCTCCAGAAACTACAAGGTTGTTACAACATTAATGTCGATGAAGACGATGATCTGAGGAAGGTGAACATCACAAAAAAAGAAGACCAGATAGATGTGGAAGGACCAGGAGTTGAGCTTCCATTCACTGGACAACCAATCAAGATTAAGAAATTCAATATTGGAACAAAGAAGACACCAAAGTTTGCAAATGTTGGAGATTACTGGGATGCTGCCACCAGTGACAAAATTATAGAGTTATTGCATGAATATCAGGACTTGTTTCCAACCAAGTTCACTGATATGAAGGGCATTAAATGACCTATGGGAGAGATGAGGATTCCTTTAAATCCATATGCAAGAACAATTAAACAGAGACCTTACAAACTGAACCCTGGGTCTACCCTTGTGCCAACAAATGGTTCTGTTGCCGAGAAAAAGTGAAGATTGAGCTTGACAGAATGCTGGAAGCAAGAATCATATCCACTTGATCTTCCTTAAATATAAGGAAAAAGTGAAGATTGAGCTTGACATAATGCTAGAAGCAGGAATCATAGAACCTTTCGAAGAGTCAAAGTGGATTATCCCTATGGTGGTACAAGACAAGAAGACAGGAGAGATCAGGATATGCATAGATCTCAGGAATATGAATGATTCCTATTTACATGACCCCTTCCCTACACCATTCACCGATGAAGTGTTAGATAACGTGGGAGGCCATGAAGTATATTCTTTTACAGATGGATTTCCAGGATACCATTAGATCTGGATTTCCAAGGAAGATCGCCATCAGACCACATTTGCAACATAATGGGGATCCTACCAATACACAGTAATTCCATTCGGATTGAAGAATGCCCCAGCCATCTTCTCCAGGGTGGTGGTTGAAGAATTCAAGGAATTTCTGCATAAATTTCTAGAAGCATTTTTTATGATTGGACTATTTTCAGTTTATTGAAGAATCATATTGAATGTCTAAGCCTAACGTTGGATAAATGCAGGCAGTGTCACATTGATTTGAACCTAAATAAATGTATTTTATTTTAACCATTTGGAGTGTTGTTAGGTCATATTGTATGCAAGCAAGGATTGCTGGTAGATCCATCTAAGATCACCATTATAGTTGATATACCCCCTCCTACTTCAGTTAAACAGTTGTGCACTACGTTGGGACACACATGATATTACAGAAAGTTCATTAAGGGATATGCTCAGATTACAACACCCATGGAGAAGCTGTTGAATAAGGATTGTCAGTTTAGTTGGACAGAAGAATGCTAGCAGAGCTTCAACACACTGAAACAGAAAATGGTTACTGCACCTATTCTAGTTTTCCCAAACTGGACCAAGGAGTTTCATGTGCATGTTGATGCGTCTTCCATTGATTTAGGAGTTGTTTTAGCACAACCGAGAGGAGGAGATATTGACCGCCCATTAGCCTTTTCTAGCAGAAAGCTATCAACTGCTAAAATTAATTACACCACCACTGAGCGAGAAGGGTTATCCATGGTGTATGCACTACAGAAATTCCTCCACTACTTGTTGGGAGGGCACTTTAAAATTTTTACTGAGCACTCTGTGCTGAAATACCTAGTCAACAAGCCAGTGTTGGGGGGAAGGATATGCAGATGGCTTCTGCTATTTCGGGAATATGATTTTGAGATCATAGTAAACCCACGGAGAATGAACAAAGGTCCTAACCACTTGTCGAGGTTGGAACATGGAGAAGAGTCGACCAGTTTGGAGGATGCGCTACCAGATGCATAGTTATTGGCCATTAGAAAGATCGATGACCACTTCACATAGATAGTCCAGTTCCTATCAACAGGAATGGCACCTAGTGAGTACACAATTCCTCAGAAAAAACAACTAGTAGTGTGCGCTGCAGACTTCTCACTTATAGTCAGACATCTATATAATATGGGACCTGATGAGATATTGAGAAGGTGTGTTATGGAGGCAGAACGACCACTGATCCTTGCAGAAGCTCATGAAGGCATCGCAGGAGGACATTATGCAGAAAAATAAACTGCACAGAAGGTTCTTAGAGCTGGGCTTTGGTGGCCTACCTTACACAAAGATGCTAAATACTATTCCAGAGACTGTGATGTATTCCAAAGAGTTGGGAAAACATCCAGAAGAGATGAAATTCCATTGGCACCAGAAATGACCCTACAAGCATTTGAGAAATGGGCCATTGAATTTGTTGGACCTATAAACTCACCAGGAAAGTGCACAGGAGCAAGGTACATAATTACTGTGACTAATTACTTGATTAGATGGGCTGAAGCAAGAGTAGTTAAGGACTGTAGTGAAACTACAATTGTGCGCTTCATATTTGATGACATCATAACCAGGTTTAGATGCCCAAATATCCTTATGAGTGATCAGGAACACATTTCATTAATAAGAAAATTGAAGCCCTGACTCGAGAATTTGCAGTCCACCATCAAAAGAGTACACCTTACCATCCACAATAAAATGGGACAGTTGAAGCATTCAACAGGATTTTGGAAATAACACTAACCAAGATTTGCAGTGTGAACAAGTATGATTGGGATCTAAGAGTACCAACAATATTATGGGCCTATAGAACCACTTGCAAGAAGCTGACAATGCAGACCCCCTTCAAGTTGGTATATGGTCTTGAAGTTGTTGTCCCAATTGAATATCTGGTACCAAGCCTAAGAATTGTTGCCTTTACATATATGGATGACCCTGTATCTATTCAAGAGAGKCTTGCCCAGTTGGTTGAATTGGAGGAAGACATATTTATTGCAGGATTCCATCAGCAAGTACAAAAGGAAAGAGAGAAGGCCTACCATGACAAGCACATCAGGAAGAAGGCATTCAAACAAGGTGATATAGTATTGGTATACRAAAACAAGTTCATAAAAAATCCTGGGAAGTTCATAACACATTGGATAGGGCCATACAAGATCKCTTATGTTACAGAGGGAGGAGTTGCACAATTGAAAACGTTGAATGGAGAATGGAAGGAAGGTTTGGTGAATGGAAGTCGACTGAAGTTGTACTATGACAACCAGTTTCCTCGTAGCTCTCAGTAGAAGCATAAAGAAAAGGGTCTAGGTACCAAGTGCAGTTGAAACTGGGTACCAGACACAGAAAATACAGTCTACACAAGGGACAAAGAGGAGGCATCGAGTAGAAATTAGATATTGCACTGGACAGTTTAGAGTCGATGTAAAACAGGAAGCTCATATCTGAAGTGCCTCGGGATGAGTCACAGGTGAGTGTTGGGGGCATGTTGGCCCTTAGTTATGGAAGTATGCAAAGATTGAGGAAGAAAAGGGAGAATGTGAACTTCGTGGAAGACACAGTGACCGTTACTGGGTCAAAGTGAGAAAAAGAGAAGAAAATATGGAGCGAAGTAAGCCGTTGGACGAGGAGATCGGGGATGACAAATAAGAAATAAAGAAGGATCGTGGACAACTCAACAAGTGGGAAAAGCCAACGTTGGATGATTTGGAGCATTGTGCGAGAATGAAGGAAAGATAGGCTGGTGAAGCCCTCAAAATACGGGTCAAGATTGACCTAGGGTTTTAGATACCTAGGGTTTTGGTATCTAGGGTTTTGGACACCTAGGTTTCGGCCTAAGGATGTCGGTGAGCTATTGTAATGTATAAATAGAGGTCATAAGGACCTAGTTTGGGTTGGTACGATATTATTATCAACCTAGTGGTATTTTTTTCATGAGTGATTATTGTTGTGTGAGAGAGAAGTGCTAAGAGTGAGATCATTCTGGTATTGTAATATCTTCAGCTGGGTGCGAAGATCAACCCTGCAGCCGGGTGCGCAGGGAGGGGAGAGAAAGAGAGGAGAAGAAAGAATATATGCTAGCTAAGAGTGTAGATACGAACTGTATGCTTTACCTTAATATATTATAGCATGGTTATGTGGACGTATCCCTAGAGAGAGGGTGAACCACATAAATCTTGCGTTGTGTGTGATTGGTAGTTTATCTCTATCATTGATATATTGTGGTTGCATTACTATTTCAGATCTGATAAGTAGATGTGAAGAATATATCTAAGTTGATAAGTATATGAATGTTGTGTTGTTATTTTGTTAAATCCACTTGATCTTCCCTTTGGTTGTAGAAATCTTTGTCTTGAAACCCCCTCATAACTGCTTCGGGTGAGACTACATCTGCTTCACAAGTGTTGCCGAAAGGGCCAGTAGTTAAGGCTTGTTGGTTCACTCTTGGAGTTGAACCCTGGGTCTGCCCCTGTGCCAACATGTTGTATGTGAATGATGATTTGAGAATAGAGTCTGCCTTATCGCATGATTTGAGGTCAACCACAATCTTGCTAAACACAATCTTCAAAATCGCATAAGTACTATAACAAGAAACCTAAACAAAATAAACATTCCACAATCGACCTAGCTGAAACAAAACATCATGAAAACATAAACACAACAATTTTTTTTTTTTTAATGGAAATATTGTTTTAAGGCTTGGTCGTTCACCGGGAGGGCGTCAGGTTCCCCCCTCAGATTATGCAATTGATACGTGCCTATCCCGATCTTCTCGGCCACCTGGAAAGGTCTGAGCCATAGATTTTGAAACTTATACTGGTTTTTTTTTGGCTCATTTTCTCTATCCCATTTCAAGACTAAGTCTCCTAGATCAAAATTCTTCTCTTTAGTCTTATGCTTATCAAACCACCTTTTCAGTATATGCTGATGCGCTATGAATTTTGATTTATCTTTCTCCCTTTCTTCTTCCAGCATGAGGAGGGTATCAATTCTTTTTTTTATGACTGATCAGGGTTGTCCTCTAGAATCCTGAGCAAGTTGAAGAGATGGAAGATATAGCTCGTTCAGAAGAATGGCCTCATGTCTATATACCAAAAAGTATGGAGAATTCCCTATAGCTTCCTTGGGTGTAACTATATTGGCCCATAAAGCATTATGAATTGAACTATGCCAATTCTTCTATATGTCTGCAACTGTTTATTTTAATATCCTCACTATGTTCTTATTAGTTGATTATGCCACTTCGTTCCCCTGTGGATAGTAGTTTGCAGAGTATGTAATTATGATTCCTTTGTCTAGAGAAAACTCTGTTAATAAGGTGGAAGAAAATTAAGCTGTGTTATCAAAAACAAGGACGGAAGGCACATTGAACTTTGTGATCAGTTGTTGTTCTATGAATTAGATCACCACCTTCTCATTTACATGATTCAGAGGGATGGCCTCTACCCATTTCGTGAAATTATCTGTGGAAGTCAGCATGTACCTATGTTGTTTTGATGAACTTAGGGTAATTTATCCTATGATATATAACCCCCATTACTCAAATGGATTAGAAACGACCATCAGTTGGAGTGGGACGAATTCTCTCTTCTCCCTCCCCATGATTATTTGACAAGTCTTACAGTTTCTAGCGTATATGTGAGCATCTCTAAAAAAAGTAGGCCAAAAATAGCCAACTCTCAGTATTTTATGAGCGGTGGTGTTTCCTGTGAAATGTCCATCGGCAGGACCATCATGGAGCACTTTCATAACTTTGTCTGCATCGTCACGTTCCAGACATCTTAAAATTACCCCATTATAATTAACACGGAAGAGAACTAAATTTATGAGGCGATATTGTGTGGATTTTAACCTAAGAGCTCTCCTTTCCCTAGGTTTTAGGTTTTCTAGGCAGGTCCCATGATGCAGGAGATAATTCAGTTTCTCGTACCAAGACTCTTCCCTTGGAGAGATGTATGAATCTTAGCCACACCATAATTCCAATTCATTCTCCCATCCGGGGTCGTCATTTACTTGGTCTTGGGCTTCAGCTGCCAGTTTGCATAACCCTTGTCCCTTTACCAGTTTAGCAGGTTTTATATCTAGATCAAATTCTTGGAATAATGCCATCGAGTTTCCTCTTCTTTCCCCCACCTCCTGTTGAGTGAATAGGGATCATATTGTCGGGTGAGGCACTATGACTTTGGTATGATTCTTAAGGATGTAAGATTTTAAGTGTTTCATTTCCTTGTATACCACATAATCCTGTTTGTCTATAGAGGGGAAATTTAGATTGTCCCCTTGGAAATTAGTGTTCATGAATGATACAGGGGCTTCATTATTGTTATCATCCTTCTGAGTCAACACCGCAGCTAGTGATTGGTCGGAGGCGAAAGTGTAGAGAAAGAAATCCTTGCTAAAATCGGGACTTCGCAACATTGGTGCTTGAGATATCACAGTCTTAATATTGCTAAAATCCCTTTTACGTTCATCATCCCACTTAAATTCAACATCTTTACAGATCATTTTTTGTAAGGGTTTGATAGTTTCAGCGAAATCGAGGGTGAATTACCTCACAAAATTGATTTTCCCAAAGAACGATTGCATAGCCTTTTTGTTGTGAGGTAATGGAAATTGAGATATAGCCTTCATCCTTATGGGTATATGTGAATCCCTTCTTGGGATATAACGTGGCCTAACAACTTACCTTCCTTGACACCAAATATAATTTTCTTAGGGTTTAATGATATACTGTATTTCGTACACCTTTCGAAAATGTGGGTTAAATGTTGGATGTGATATTCTCTATTTTTTTAATACACTGTCATGTCATCCAAATAGACCACTACACACTTGTTGATTAGTCCACATAATTCTACATCCATGGCCCTCTAGAAGGTTTCCCCTGCATTGATTAACCCAAAGGGCATACATTTATAAGCGAAGGTTCCCCACTTGGTTCAGAAGGTAGTTTTCAAGCGGTCTTATTATGAAACTAGAACCTGGTTGTAACCTAAGAAATCATCCAGCGGGGAGAAAATATCTTAGCCAGACATGGTCTGTAAGAGTTTCGCCATTGGTGGGACTAGATAGTTGTCCTTTTCTGAGGCTACGTTGATGTTTCTGAAATCTACGCACATGCAGATCTCCCCAAACTTTTTCCTTAGAAGAACCAAATTTTCTACCCATGCAGAGTGTCTAACCTAGAAGATCATTTTGGCATCTAATAGTTTCTTTAACTCCTGACACATGAGCAGATCCAGGGATGGGTGGTATTTCTGGAGCTTTTGTTGGAAGGGTTTTATTTCAGGCTTTAACAGGATAGTGTGTTGAATGATACGAGTTTCATACGTTTTAATATCTCAGTAGGACCATGCAAATACATCTTGATATTGTCTGAAAATTTTGAGATAGGCCTTCCTTTCCTCTGTATATATTGTCTTACCGAGATTTACATTCTTGGGGTTTTATGGGGTTCCTAGATTTATAGTTTCGTGCATGGGACATGAACTACCCGTCTTCGCGTTTTTTGACCCTTTAAATCATTCCCTTAGGTCAAAAAGGTTTTCTAAATTGGTTATTCCCTTCAATATCATGTGAGACCTTGGTTTTTTAGTCAGCTGATCTATCCGAGGATCTATTTTTGTTGATTTCCCTGGAATACTTCATCTTCAATATCCAAGTCTTTAAAATTATCCTGATTGGTAAAACCGTTTATAATTTGTTCATCTCCTTCAAAGGCCTTCCAATTCGAAATATTGTTAGGCACCGATGGTTTGTAGAGTAGCTCGACAGTGAACCGAGAGGATTTATAATCTTCTAGAGGTGATAGCCTTGAGGCAGCGGTGGGCAAAGAATCAACAAGAATGTTCTTCGTTCTGGGACATAGCGGTGGCCATAGAATCAACAAGAATGTTCTTCGTTCCGGGGATCGTTGTAATGTTGAAGGCTTCAAAATTCTCTATTATCCTGTGCACTTCCTGTTGATAATTACTTAGGTGTGGAGAGTTGCAATGTACAATGTTCCTTACTTGTCTAATGATGATTTCAGAATCTCTGAAAACCTTCAATTATTTAATGCTTAATTCCATGGATTTCTTTAGCCCTTGTACTATAGCTTCATTCTCAGTGCTGTTATTTGTGCATTCAAATTCTAGTCTACAGGACAGGAAATGTCATTTTCCTTTTGGATCAATGAGGATGCACACTTCCCCTATCCCTTCTCCCAATTTAGAGCCATCAAAGTATAAGGTCCAAACTTGTGGGAAAAACCTATCAACTTCCTCTTTCTTGTCACTCTCATCTTCCCTTCCTATTTGTTCTGTGACTTCTAATGTAGTTTCTTGATAGAAGAGGATTTCCCCTGTCGCCATCGACAGTTTCTCTTGAAACATCATTTCATATTTTTGAGTAAGAGGGACATCATATGAGAGGGGGGATAAATTCCCAAAATCCGAGTCACAGGAATAATTTCCTAGCATGGGGAAATCTTTCGATGAGGGTTCATTAAGGGTTTCTAAGTCGATGATAGTATGTTTTAGATGTATTTCCCTGTCGATATTGATCATGTTTGTGTTCCTCTTTAAGGGAATCCAAAGGTGAGCCCAGTCTGTACTAAATTATTTGTTTAACTTCTCATACCAGTCTCGACTTAATAACAATCCATAAGCTTCTGGGATATCTACTACAATGATGTCAATTACTTGCACAAATTTAGGGTGTGTCCCTATTATGATCATCACATATTTGAGATATCCCATAACCTTCACCTGGGTTCTGTCTAGTTGTATAACATGCTTATCATTTTGAGAGGGATTGCATTTAATGTTTTGCAGATAGATAATGGCATAACATTGGAGGATACTCCTAAGTCAACCAAACAATTATGGAGGTTTATGTTGAAGACTTCAAAGATAAAAAGGAAAGGTGGGACAAAAGGCTTTCCCTTCCTATCCTCAGAGCAGGAATTCACATTCGGTTTATTTCTTAGATTGATGGGAGTTAGATTTACTTCTTAGTCAGTACTTGTCGTGGGATTTTCCACTAACTTCAATGCTTGTAACAGAAATTCCTTTTGCTAAGGGATGCTACACTTGTCCATGATCGATATATTTTCCTTCAACTTCTTCAAATCTTCTACTATGTTGTAGTCTATCTTGGGAGATTCTTGTGTATGGATGTTTATAGGGTTTATTCGGGGAGAAAATGGTGCTTTCAGGTGATCGAGAGATGGTTTTCCTCCTGAAGTTTGGGTCGTAGTACAGTCGCTTGAGATAGGTTGATCCCTACTTCATGTTTTCACAACCAAGACTTATGTGCGTGGTTATTGAACCTCAAATAGTTCATCAGAAGGCATAGGTAGATCAGGGTCCCATATTAACATGGTTGTTTCTTCTAGTGGATCAACTTCTTCCTAATTGACAATATTCGTAGTTGAGCCGCTTGATTGTTCAGTTAGGGAAACTTCGTCTAGAAACTGGTTGACCATCAAATTCATGGCATGAACCCATTGAGGGAAGTCTCTTTCAAGGTGATTCTCTTGATTATATGTACAGAAAGATTCAAATGCTACATTTCTGAGATCGATGTTTAAGTTGGTTGGGGGAGGTTCAATTGCTTTGAAAGGAGGACTTATTTTAAAGAAAGGTTTATAGGGCCTCTAGCCTTGGTTACCCTCCCCTGCACTTCTCTTCATGTCTATGATTTCATTTGACAACTTCTTGACCATGCGTTGCAGGTCTTCTATGTCCCCACTTCCTTTTTTGGGACCTTGTTCTATTTGTTTCCCTAGGGGTCTATTCAGCAGGAGTCCTCTCCTAGGAGGAGGTTGGACTTCTTTCTTAACCAATGAGACCTAGCCTTATTTACATCCATTCATTTGGAACTGTATTGTTTTGGCTTATTCAAAATTCCCAGCTAAGGTTGGTATGACATCCCTTTTCACAAACATGGAAATAGAAGCTGGGAGAGCATTGGCGCATATTTCAATTTGCAACTCCTTAGTAGGTTTAGGTTCGGGTTGGAATTTGTTTAAGATAGTGATAAATATTTGATTGAAKTATTTAACCTTATCCCTTGAACTCATGGTGGTGGTGAACAACTCAGCCATCAGATATCCTCTAGTGATTTCTTCTTCAAATTTGTCTAGAAAATCTTTTTGAAACTTGGTCCAACAAGTTATGGATCCTACAGGTAAGTTAAAATACCACGTGGAGGACGAATTATCAAAAGTGTAGGGTAAAATACTGCATACTACATCTTCATGTTGAACATTCATCAGTTTGATAACCAGTATTAACTTTTTGATATGGTCTTCAGGAAATCTTGAGGTTTTAGGGTCAAATTTAGGGAGTAACTTCTCTAGAAGTTGGGGAAGGTTATGTACTCATCTAGGGATGGCCAAAGAATATTTGTACAACTAGGGTTGATTATTATGAGGTGGGTTTCCCCTTTCTTCAGCATGGTCATTTCTATCTTCCATGTCCTCAGATCATTCTGAGTTGAACCCTTCCTCTTCTGAAAAGTCGTCAGGCTCGGAGTAGTTGTCGGTCAATGTTTCAGGGATTATATTAAGAGGATGTTCAATTTTTGTGAGGAATAAATCTATTAGGTATTCTACTATGTGCACAAAGACCTGGTCAGGGGACTCGACCAATGGTATTCTTATTTGTTTTCTACAAGGAAGAAACAGAGATAAAGGCAGTGCACCGATATGTCGGGCGCAAGCTCTTGTAATTCTTCTGAATTCGTTCAATTCGTCATGCGGAAGAGCGTAAGGTATATTGGGGAACAGGTGTTCTTCCTCATGTTTGTTTGAGTTACTCGTTTCAGGAGTCCTCAGTGTGTGTGGGTTGTCTTGGGAATGACTAGCCATGCATGTGGGATATTTTGAATCTACAGGTTGTGTAAAAGATTTTGTAAATAATATTGTTAGCCATTCATTTTCAGACCCTCCTAGCACCAATTCTGTTGAGGGGTCCTAAATACCTTTAACTCAACAGCAAGAACCAAACCCACCACCAAGGCCCAATTAGTCATAACATTGGAGGATACTCTTGAGTCAACCAAACAATTATGGAGGTTTATGTTGAAGACTTCAAAGGTCAAAAGGAAAGGTGGAACAAAAGGTTTTCCCTTCCTATCCTCATAGCATGCGTTCACAATCGCTTTATTTCTTAGATCGGTGGGATTTAGATTTCCTTATTGGTTAGTACTTGTCATGGGATTTTCCATTGATTTCAATGCTTGTAACAGAAAGTCCTTTTTCTGAGGGATTATACACATGTCCATGATCGATATATTTTCCTTCAACTTCTTCAAATATTCTACTATGTTGTTGTCTAGATTGGGAGATTCTCATGTATGGATGTTTATAGGGTTTATTCGGGGAGAAAAAGGTTCTTTCGGGTGATCGGGAGCTAGTTTTCCTCCTGAAGTCTGGGTTGTAGTACGGTCGCTTGAGACAGGTTGATCCCTACTTCATGTTTTCATAGCCAAGACTTTTGTGCGTGGTTCTTGAACCTCAAACAGGTCATCGGAAGGCATAGGTAGGTCATGGTGCCATATTAACATAGTTATTTCTTCTGGTGGATGAAATTCTTCCTGATAGGAAATATTAATAGTTGGGTCGCTTGATTGTTCGGTTAGGGAAACTTCGTCTAGAAACCGGTTGGCCATCAAATTCATGGTGTTAGCACCATAAGTCACTCATGGATTGCGGAAAGAGTAAGCCTGATACCCATCAGTTTGTATGTCACAGGTTGGTTACAAAAGGGTGATCAAATGGGAGTAAACTCAAAATAATATCGCTTCAACTGAGAAGATTGGGTTGGAAGTGCATAGATAAGTGAGGTCTTGATCTAACTTAAGCCAGTGAGTTTGCATCATGGTGAGTAGGTGGAAGAAAAGGAAATAAAGGTATGAAGGTTTGATCTGGACATACGGTCTTCCAGCAACCTTTGGAGGAAAAGTCTCGGATATAAGATCCTCTCAGAACTAAAAACTTCAGGAAACTTAAAGTTGCTGCAAAAACAGATATAGTCAAACATACACTATACAATAGTCACAACACATGACTGGATCATCCATGCCTGAGATTTAAGAGTAAGAAAAAAGGAATAAAAGAAGAAGTTGGATGCCATTAAAAAAGAAGTCTCAAGTATCGTTCATAACCAGAGAACTAGAGGCCTCATCAAAACATTACAATCGGAAGCTTATCTCTACCATCAATCCTTACAAAAATATCAAAAATGAGTATATATACTTAGAGAAATTTTCTCCCTTGACAGCAGGAGAGTCATTGAGCTGCTTCATTTAAGGCTTTACGTGTGCATGTGTTTCTTTCATACTATGCACAATGCTTCTTGTCTGACACTAGTTCAGACAACATGGCTTTCACAAGGAACCTGTCCATCGGGGGTACCATGAGCTGACTGCTCTAAAACTTTCCTCACGGCTTCCATTTATGTATTGAGATGAAGTTTCAACCACCTTCTCAATATTCAATAACTAATTCTCCCATGGAGGGTGGTCAAGACTGAATACACAAGGGATGACCACGTGCCTCTCCCAACGCTTGGAGGCTAGCCTGTTTTTTCTTTGGGTGCCATTCTCAATATAGCCCAAGTCCATTACCCCATGCATATCTTCAAATTCATTTTGGTGAATTCCCTTTCGGGGGGTTTTCACCTCCCTTGACTTTGATATAGCGATGCCCGAAATCATGAACCGTTGGTTGAGATCAGTGGTCATCTTTGCTTCGATATGGATGACCATGATCTATTTTCCATTGAACAAACCTAGCCCTCGTCCTCTTTGGCCCCACTTCATACAACCCTAAGGTTGTGACTGTTCCCGACACCAAAGGCGCTTCATGAATTTTGTGTATCGGCGATGAGAAGGAGTCAACTCCTCGTCCTTCAGACTCTTGATTGTTGAAATCACGACAAGGCTCAACTTGTGTTAGTGCCTCCCTTATCTCTCATCCATATGGTCACCGGATAGGACCGCGAGCTCAAACCTCGGGGGTTCCATAATTTCACGTTTTGGGGTTTTGGGCTATGGGTGGATTTGTTGACGAGAACCCCGAAATGCTGACTCCTGAAAAATCTCAATCAACTGCCACATGTCCCCACTGGATCGAACAGATTAGATCATTTAGGGCCTCCACCTGACACAAACCTTCATGCAACTTCACGACCCCAATTACCT
>SNQJ01S0039821.1:81473-111941 GCA_010110895.2 Picea sitchensis
AAATCAAATCAGACAGTTCAAAGATAAAGTGGTACCCAAAAAGTGAAAAAGTAACATAGAATTTTTAGGGTGTGTTGAGTGCTCAATAAATGGCGACTTACTGGGCGAAATAAGAATCTATGTTCCTCCCAAGGGCTTGGTCGATGCAAAAACAGGTTAGAATTTAATTGGTTTTTTATCAGAGCCTATTTTATCCTTGCATTTGAAATTCCCTGGTGGGTGCGTTTGGGACTGCCTGCGGGGTTTTCAACCTTTATTCCACCTTTGTTTCCCATAACCCTTACTCACACCCCCCTTTGACAAGAGTTTAGTAAATAATTCACTGGAACTAAGCCTTTAGTTACCCTTCTTCACTTGCTACGGTGTTGCTCCACTGCCAACAAGCATCCATAGCCCCGGTGGAGTCACCACAACGTCACATACCTTGATCCACTACCATCGAGCATCCATAGCCCTGACAGAGTTATATACATACCCTCTCCTACTGTGCACTCATTTGATATAGTTGATTTTTTATTTCGGCAAAATTCCCTGAGCGAGTGGGAGAGGAGGACACCTGTTATCTACAAAATGAGATGGTTAAGGTGAAATATTGCTAGCTCTGTCTTTGAGGTACATGTAGTCCTTTCCATATTCCCATATTTCCCTTAATTCTTTACCATACCACTAGGCAGACACTTCTACATTTCTCCAAAGTTTTTCATCTGCGTAGGTTTGATAGTGAATCCCTCGAAACAACCACAAGTTCCCCAATGTTTCTTGTGTTGTATGTGAACGATGAGTTGAGAACAGAGTCTGCCTTATTGCATGATTTGAGGTCAACCACATTCTTGCTAAACACAATATTCTAAAGCGCATAAGTATTGTAACAAGAAACCTAAACAAAAGAAACATTTTGTAATCGAGCTAGCTGAAACAAAACATCATGAAAACATAAACACAACAAAATCTTTTTTTTTTTTTTTTTGAATGGAAATATTGTTTTAGGGCTTGGTCGTTCACCAGGAGGATGTTAGGTTCCCCCCTCAGATTTTGCAATTGATACATCCCTACCCCAATATTCTCAGCCACCTGGAAAGGTCTGAGCCATAGATTCTGAAACTTAGAATGTTTTCCTTTTGGCTCATTTGCTTTGTCCCATTTCAATACTAAGTCTCCTACTTCAAAATTCTTCTCTTTAGCTTTATGCTTATCAAACCACCTTTTCACTATCTGTTGATGAGCTATGAATTTTTATTTCTCTTTCTCCATTTCTTCTTCCAACATGAGGAGGGTATCAATTCTTTGTTGTATGACTGATGAGGGTTGTCCTCTAGAATCCTGAGAAAGTTGAAGAGATGGAAGATATAGCCCATTTGGGAGAATGGCCTCCTGTCTGTATACTAGAAAGTATGGAGAATTCCCTATAGCTTCCTTGGGTGTAAGTCTATCAGCCCATAAATAAATATGAAGTGAACTATGCCAATTCCTCTGGTTGTCTACAACTGTTTTCTTTAATATCCTCACTAAGTTCTTATTAGTTGATTCTACCACTTCGTTCCCCTGTGGATAGTAGTTTGCAGAGTATCTAATTATGATTCCTTTGTCCAAAGGAAACTCTTTTAATAAGGTGGAAGAAAAGTAAGTCATGTTATCAAAAACAAGGATGGAAGGCACACCAAACCTTGTGATCGGGTGGTGTTCTATGAATTGGATCACCACCTTCTCGTTTACATGAGTTAGAGGGATGGCCTCTGCCCATTTCGTGAAATAATGTTTTACAGTCAGTATGTACCTATGTTGTTTTGAATAACTTGGGGTAATTTCTCCTATGATATCTAACCCCCATTACTCAAATGGCCTAGAAACGGCCACCGGTTGGAGTGGGATGACTGCTCTCTTCTATCTCCCTGTGCTTATTTGACAAGTCTTACATTTTCTAGCATATATGTGATCATATATGAACAGAGTAGGCCAATAATAGCCATCTCTCAGTATTTTATGAGCAGTGGTGTTTCTTGTGAAATGTCCACTGGCAGGAGCATCATGGAGCTCTTTTAGAACTTTTCCTATGTCATCACGTTTGAGACATATTAAAATTACCCCATCATAATTAACACAGAAGGGCACCGAACTTATGAGGCAATATTGTGTGGATTTTAACCTGAGAGCTCTCATTTCCCTAGGGTTTAGGTTTTCTGGGTAGGTCCCATGATGCAGGAGATAAGTCAGTTTTCAGTACCAAGACTCTTCCCCTAGGTAGACATATGAAGCTTTGCCACACCATAATGCCAATTCATTCTCCCATTCGGGGTCATCATTTACTTGGTCCTAGGCTTCAACTGCCAGTTTGCATAACCCTTGTCCCTTAACCAGTTTAGCAGGTTTTATATCTAGATCAAATTCTTGGACTACTGCCATCTAGTTTCCTCTTCTTTCCCCCATCTCCTATTGAGTGAATAGGGATCGGACTGTCGTGTGAGGCCGTGTGAGGCACTATGACTTTAGTATGATTCTTAAGGATGTAAGATCTGAAGTGCTTCACTGCCTTGTATACCGCATAAGCCTGCTTGTCTATAGAAGGGTAATTTAGTTCGGCCCCTTGGAGATTAGTTCTCATGAATGATATCGGGGATTCGTTGTTGTTATCATCCTTTTGAGTCAACACCACAACTAGTGATTGGTCGGAGGTGAAAGTACAGAGAAAGGAATCCTTGCTAAAATTGGGACTTCGCAACACTGGGTCTTGAGATATTGCAGTCTTAATATTGCTGGAATCCCTTTTCCCTTCATCATCCCACTTAAATTCAACATCTTTACGGATCAGTTTTTGTAAGGTTTTGATAGTTTCAACGAAATCGAGGGTGAATTTCCTCACAAAAATGATTTTCCCGAAGAACGATTGCATATCCCTTTTGCTGTGAGGTAATGGAAGTTGAGCTATAGCCTTAATCCTTTCTAGGTCTATGTGAATCCCTGCTTGGGATATAACATGGCCTAACAACTTACCTTCCTCAAAACCAAATATAGTTTTCTTACAGTTTAAGGATATACCGTATTTCCTACACCTTTCGAAAATCTGGGTTAAATGTTGGATGTGATCTTCTTTGTTTTTTGAATACACAATCACGTCATCCAAATAGACTACTACACACATGTTTATTAGTCCCTAGAACTCTACGTCCATGGCCCTCTAGAAGGTTTCCCCTGCATTGATTAACCCAAAGGGAATACGTTTATAAGAGAAGGTTCCCCACTTGGTTCGGAAGATAGTTTTCAAACGGCCTTATTCTAAAACTAAAACCTGGTGGAGCCTGAGAAACCATTCAGTAGGGAGAAAATATCAGAGCCGGACACGGTCTACAAGAGTTTCTCCATTGGTGGGACTGGATAGTTGTCCTTTTCTGAGGCTCTGTTAAGGTTTCTGAAATCTACTCATAGCCGGATCTCCCCAGACTTTTTCCTTACAAGAACCAAATTTTCTACCCATGCAGAGTATCTAACCTGGAAGATAATTTTGTCATGTAATAGTTTCTTTAAATCCTAACACATGAGCGGCTCCAGGGATGGGTGGTATTTTCGAAGCTTTTGTTGGAAGGGTTTTATTTCAGTCTTTAACAAGATAGTGTGTTGAATTATACGAGTATCATAGTTTTTCAGATCTTGGTAGGATCATGCAAAGATATCTTGATATTGTCTGAAAAGCTTGAGATAGGCCTTCCTTTCCTCTTTAGGTATTGTCTTGTCGAGATTTACATTCTTGGGGTTTTTCGGGGTTCCTAGATTTATAGTTTCATGCATGCGATAGAAACTACTTGTCTTCGCATTTTTTGACCCTTTAAATCGTTCCCTTAGGTCAAAAAAGTTTTCTAAATTGGCTATTCCCTTCGGTATTGTGTGAGACCTTGGTTTTTCAATCGGTTGATTTGTCCAAGGATCTTTTTCCGCTTATTTCCCCTGGAATACTTCATCGTCAATAGCCAAGTATTTAAAATAATATTGATTGATCAAAAAGTTTATAATTTGTTCATCTCTTTCAAAGACCTTCCAATTCAAAATATTGTTAGGCACTGACGGTTTGAAGAGTAGTTCGAAAGTGAACTGGGAGGCTTCATAATCTTCTAGAGGTGATATCCTTGAGGCAGTGGTGGCCAGAGAATCAGCAAGAATGTTCTTCATTCTGGGGATCACTGTAATGTTGAAGGCTTCAAAATTCTCTATTAGCTTGTGCACTTCCTGTTGATAATTCCTTAGGTGTGGAGAGTTTCAATGTAAAGTGTTCCTTACTTGTCTAACGATGATTTCAGAATCTTTGAAAACCTTCAATTCTTTAACGCTTAAGTCCATGGCTTTCTATAGCCCTTGTACTAGAGCTTCATACTCGGTGGTGTTATTTGTGCATTCGAATTCTAGTCTACAGGATAGGAAATGTCGTTTACCTTTTGGATCAATGAGGATGCACCCTGCCCCTGACCCTTATTGCGATTTAGAGCCATCAAAGTATAAGGTCCAAACTTGTGGGTAAAACCTATTAGCTTCCTCTTTCTTCTCACTTTCCTCTTCCCTTCCTGTTTTTTCAGTGATTTATAACATAGGTTCTTGACAGAAGAGGATTTCCCCTGCCATCATCGATATTTTCTCTTGAAACATCAGTTCGGAGTTTTGAGTAAGAGGGACATCAAATGAGAGGGGGGAGAAATTCTTGAAATCGGAGTCACGGGGATAATTTCCTAGCATTGGGAAATTTGTCAATGAGGGTTCATTGAGGGTTTCTAAGTCGGTGACAGTATATTTTAGATATATTTCCCTATCGATCCTGATCATGTTTGTGTGCCCCTTTAAGGGTAGCCAAAGGTGAGCCCAGTCTATAATAAACTATCCGTTTAACTTCTCAGACCAGTCTCAACTTAATAACAATCCATAAGCTTCTGGGATATCTACTACAATGATGTCAATTACTTGCACAAATTTAGGGTGTGTCGCTATTCTAATCATCAGATATGTGTGCTCTCCCATAACCTTCACTTGGGTTCTCTCTAGTTGTATAACATGCTTATCTCTTTTGAGAGGGACTGCATTTAATTTTTTGCAGATAGATAATGGCATAACATTGGAGGATGCTCCTGAGTCAACCAAACAATTATGAAGGTTTTTTTTTAATACTTCAAACATCGAAAGGAAATGTGGGACAAAAGGTTTTCCTTTACTATCCTCAGAGCAGGAATTCACAGTCGGTTTATTTCTTAGATTGGTGGGAGTTAGAATTCTTTCTTGATCAGTGCTTGTCATGGGATTTTCCACTAATTTCAATTCCTGTAACAGAAAGTACTTTTGTTGAGGGATTCTACACATGTCCATGACTGATATATTTTCCTTCAAATTCTTCAAATCTTCTAATATGTTTTAGTCTAGCTTGGGCGATTCTCATGTATGGATGTTTATAGAGTTTCTTCGGGAAGAAAAAGGTGCTTTCGAGTGATCAGGAGTTGGTTTTCCTCCTGAAGTTTGGGTCGTAGTACGATCGCTTGAGACAGATTGACCCCTACTTCGTGTTTCCACAGCCAAGACTTCTGTGGGTGGTTCTTGAACCTCAAACAGGTCATCGGAAGGCATAGGTAGGTCAAGGTCCCATATTAACATGGTTTTTTATTCTAGTGGATCAAATTCTTCCTGATCGGTAATATTCATAGTTGAGCTGCTTAATTGTTTAGTTAGGGAAACTTCGTCTAGAAATCGGTAGGCCATCAAATTCATGGAATTCACCCATTGAGGGAAGTCTCTTTCAGAGTGATTCTCTTGATGATAGGTACAGAAAGAGTTGGATGCTACATTTCCCAAATCGATGTTTAAGTTGGCTGGGGGAGGTTCAATTTCTTTGAAAGGCGAATTTATTTTAAGGAAAGGTTTATAGGGCCTATGGCCTTGGTTTCTCTCCCCTGAAATTATCTTCATGTATATTATTTCTTTTGACAACTTATTTACCATGCATTGCAGGTCTTTTGTGTCCCCACTTCCTTTTTCGGGACCTTGTTCTATTTGTTTCCCTGGGGGTCTAGTCTGTAGGAGTCCTCTCCTAGGAGGAGGTTGGACTTATTTCTTAACCAATGAGACCTGACCTTATTTGCATCCTTTAATTTGTAACTCTATTGTTTTGTCTTCTTCAAAATTATCAGCTAAGGTTGGTTTGGCAGCCCTTTTCACAAACATGAAAATAGAAGTTGGGAGAGCATTGGCATATACTTTGTTTTGCAACTCCTAAGTAGGTTTAGCTTCGGGTTCGAATTTGTTTAATATAGTGGTAAATATTTGATTGAAGTCTTTAAGCTTATCCTTTGAACTCATGGTGGGAGCGAAAAACTCATCCATCAAAGATCCTGTAGTGGTTTCTTCTGCAAATTTCTCTAGAAAATCTTTATGAAACTTCATCCAACTAGCTATGGATCCTACAGGTAAGTTAAAATACCACGTGGAGGATGAATTCTCAAAAGTGTAGGGGAAACATCTACATACTATGTCTTCATGTTGAAAATTCATCAGCCTGATAGCCAATATGAACTTTTTGATATGGTCTTCAGGAAATCCTGAGGTTTCAGGGTCAAATTTAGGGAGTAACTTCTCTGGATGTCGGGGAAGGCTATGTACTCATCCAAGGATTGCCAAAGCATATCTAGCCAAACAGGGTTGATTATTCAGAGGTGGGTTTCTCATTTCTTAATCATGGTCATTGTTATATTCCATGTCATTAGATCGTTCTGAGTTGAACCCTTCCTCTTCAAAAAATTCGTCGGGCTCGGAGTAGTTTTCGACCAGTGTTTCAGGGATTATATTAAGAGGATGTTCGATTTCGATGAGGGATAAATCTATTAGTTCTTCTACTATGTGCAAAAATACCTAGTCGAGGGACTCGACCACTGGTCCTCTTATTTTTTTTCTTCGAGGAAAAAATGGAGATAAAGGAAGTGCACCGATCTATCGGGCGTAAGCTCTTGTAATTCTTCTAAATTGGTTCAATTTCTCGTGAGGAAGAGCATAAGGTATATCAGGGAAAATATGTTATTCCTCATGCTGGGGTGAGTTACTCATTTCAGGAGTACTTAGTGTGTGTGTGTTGTCTTGGGAATGACTAGCCATGCATGTGGGCTATTTTAAATCTACAGGCTGTGTAAAAGATTTTGTAAATAATATTGTCAGCCATTCATTCGTAGGCCCTCCTTCTAGCGCAAATTCTGTTGAGGAGTCCTAAATACCTTTAAATCAAAAACGAGAACCAAACCCACCACTGAGGCCCAATTAGACTCTGTAGCGTTTAATGGTGGAATGGTTCTCCATATCTTGTGATCCGGCCAATTAATCGATAGTTTTTACATTTTATTTTTAAGGCTTCTCCTTCAGTTCAGACATTCTCTTTTCTTATAGGTGGGATCAATACAAAATAAAATCCGGTATAAACCAACTAGGTAACCAAGTGAGGAAACTTAACTACTGGAGAAGGCTGAGCTTGGGATAACCCTTTTACTCTAGAATGCAGAAAATGATTTTCTACCATAGGCCTAGTAATAATACATTAACCTGTTGGTATTCCAATATGATTGAGATACGATTTATCATAAAGAAAACATGCATGTGATTAATGATGACAAGAAAAATAATTCCCTTAACTCTGACCATCAATAACATAATAACACAACGATTTAATTTTCATCATCAAAGACAAGAACTATAAAACATTGAATCAGATAACTTATCAACATATTTAGAAGCTCTTACTCGTTACAACATCCATTCATGAGATGAAATTAGAAATAATTCTTCTCCATATCCAATCATACATACTTTTGATGAAAACACAAACTTGTCTCTGGTCCTAAAATGGACTTCTCAATTAAGGCAGCTCTGAAATAGTTCTTTACAAAATCCAAAAATGAGGTTCTTTGCAACAACCATCGACCCTTGACTAATAGTTCGATCCTACTATTTAAAACATATTATTAATTAAAAATTACTATTAAATTGTAGCTAAGTAAAACAAAACTCGCCACCTGGTGATTTCTTCTATCAGTCTTCACAAATTCATCAAATGGTCTCATTTGAGTGGATGACTCCTCTCGTACTCCGACCACTTGACGAAGATATCCTTGCATGTGTTAGAATAAGGGAATCTATGTTATTCCATTAGGGATGAAAGGATATCTCAGATATCTACTGCCTGTTCCTGATACTTGACTATTCTAGCACTTAACTACTGCAACATGGTTCGAGCTTTGATCGAGTACTCCATGAACTATTGCACCTGTTCTGGTGCCCTTTCTACCACCTTTTCTACTTTCCTAGCCCACGATGAGTCCTTTTTGGTGTGCGATTTGACTATGTCACGCAAGTCGACAAAGTCATTGGGTGCATCGAATTCGGGGAGTTCGATGTATTTCATTACCTGGTTGATCTTGGTCCATCTTTTCTCTCACTTGGCTAGTTTCTCTTGGATTGACCAATGAGGTTCCTGAGCCATTTTAACCCAATATTCAGATGATTTCCTTATTCAGTTGATGTTTCTTTCCCTCGGCCACTTTCGGATGTTGTGCTCTTGGTTGTCACCGACCACATTTACTGCAAAGAGATGATATAGTTGATCCCCTTTGCATGGTGTCAGTGGGTCTTAAATCCATTTAGTTCAAAAATAGGAACCAAACCCACCAGAAATTATTATACTCTGCAATGTTTAATAGTGGAATGATTCTCCATATCTTGTGATCCGACCAATGGTGTCAGTACAGGATTTTTATTTTTTCTTGCGAAGGCATCTCCTTTAGTGTGGAATTTCTCTTTTGTATTTTCTCTTGTAGGTGGGACCGATGAGATGTAATTCGGTATAAACCAACTTGGTAACAAACAAGATTAAGTTTAAATACTGGAGAAGAGGCTAATCTTGGGATAACCAGCTACTCAAACATGCAAGCGACAATTCATACCCACGGGCCTAGTACTAATACATTAACCATGTGAGCGTCCAATTACTATCTGAGATACTAATTATTAGAAGAAAACACACATATCGATGAATGTGGAAATAAAATAATTCACCTACTCTAATCATTCATCACATAATAACCCAATGATTCATCTTCATCATTAAAATAAAATAATTGTGAAACATTGCATTAGATAACTTAACAATATATTTAATAGCTATTACTCATTACGACATCTATTCATGAAATGAGATGGGAAATAGTTCTTCTCCACATCCAAACACACATACAGTTGATGAAAATATAACTTTGTCTACGGTCGAGGAAGGACTTCTCTATTAAGGTAGGTCAAAATAATTCTTAACAAACCAGAAGAGTTTCTTACAAAACCATCCCTTTGACTAATCGGCCAATGCTCTTATTTATAACATAAAATACAAATGAAAATAGCATCTAAAGTGTAGATAAAGAAAACCAAATTACATGCGTGGCATTCTCTCCTAGCAGTTTTTCACAGCGATCAACTCAAGACATCCCTTTGAAAGGTGAATTTTCTCATTCTCCGACCAAATAATGAACAACTCCTCACAACTATGGGTGTATGGAAATCAATGTTGTTCCATCATTTCGCGTGGTATCACAACTATGGGTGTATGGAAATCAATGTTGTTCCATCGGGGCTGCGTAAATTTCTCTGATCTCCACCACCTGCACCCGGTACTTCACCAGACTGATACTTAACTATTGTAGCACAGCCCGAGCTCTGATCAGGTGTTCCATCAATTGTTGCACTTGTCCTGAAACTGTGTCGGTCACCTTTGCTATCTCTTTCGACCATAATGAATCTTTATTGGTGTGTGATTTGACTATGTATCGCAATTCGACGAATTCGTCGGGTGTGTCGAACTCAGGCAGTCCGATATCCTTCATTTCCTTGTTGATTTTACCCCAATGTTTCTCGCATTTGGCCCACTTATCTTGACTTTCCCAGTGTGGTTCCCAAGACATTTTATCCCAATACTCGGTTGATCCTTTTATCCAATCAATATTTCTTTCGCTCAACACTCGGATGCCATTTTCTTCTTTATCTTAACCCTGTTGGACTGCACCAATGTAGTCGATTATTTCAGTGGCTTGATGTGCCTTTTCATACCACCGCTCCATATCCTTTCACGTCACGAGTGCCATGAGAGTATCTTCTTAGAGCTCGGCTACCTTCGTAGTGAAAAGGTTCCACTCCTTTGTGAACTTGTTGTAAGCCTCTTTGAATTCTCTCCTCGGGTACCCAGTGGCCTGAGTGGTGTCCTAATAGTACTTAGCGAGGTGGCGCAAATGTTCTAGTTCATTCAAGGAATCTTCTATCTCCTTTTCATCTCGTTTAGCTTTGTCCAGGGTGGCATCTAAGATCACCATCCCCACGCCGATAAGCTCAAATGTTCTGGCATCTTTTGTGTTTACCAAATTTTCCTCTATAGTGATGAGGGTGGAGCGATCTAACATGATACCCATCTTATTTTTGGTTCTTTGGATGATGGAATTCCTTTTTCGATCATACACTATAGCATGTATATCGGCTACCTTGTCCAACGATTCAAGAATCTGTTGATCACCCCATGTGAGTGTATTTCCTAGACTTTCGGTGGTGTATATTCATTCAATATCAGGTTCTTGAACTTCCTCGTTATGCTCCGAAGGCCCGGCTTTTGTCTGGCACTCGTCAGGGTTTTGAACATTGATTGAAATAGAGGCTTCGGGAATAGACTTGACACTTACTTTTTCATTGACCATTGAAACACCGATATCCTGTTGTGGTGCTCTGGTCTCTAGCTCGTTTGACCCCAGATGGTCTTCCAGACTGCCTGCTTGAGTCTCTCGTGCATCGGGCACTTTAGTGTCTAAGACACTCTCAACTTCCTTTTCTTTCGGTGGGAGCTCCTTGATTTGGACCTCGGGGACAGAAGAAGATGTCTTCTCAGGTCCCCTTTCTTCCTCGATATGCACATGGATCCCGAGAGATACCACCGAGATCTCATCATCATCATATATCTTTATAAAGTCACTCAAGGGGTTTGACACGCTTGTTTCCACTGATACCAGGATCATTTATGGCTGAGTCGCCACACCTTCCAGTGATCCAGTCGGTGGCGCTGTGAATTCAAGGTCATCCAACCCGAAAATTTCATCAACATCTATAAGTTCAGGGTTTCTTGTACCCACCTGGATTCTCTCTGGGTTATCAGCAGGTGATCATGTCATTTCTAATATGTCTAGGTCATATTGTAGTTGATCAAGCACCCTCTGTGCCCATTCCAACATGATTAGTCCCCCTTCCCATGCATCCTATACCAAATGGATATCCTTTGGCTACTTCAGAAGCTATCCTTTCTTCTCTGACCCTGAGGGCCTCTTCAGCCATTTTTTCCAGGGTTGTTTCTTGCTCATCCCAACTCATGGCCTTGAACCTGGTTGCCTTAGGGTCAACCATCCTTGCCATCACCTCACCCCAGTATTGAGCATTTTCTGTGAATATCTCATCTTCAAAGTTGTCACGGGTGTATGTCCAGCAGGATGATACTTGTGATGTGTGCTTCAAGACCAGACCCTTTGGGTCGTGCTTGCGAAAATGGCCAGTCTGGAATCAAAACTCCAATTGGCTTAACCATTCTTTCTTGGCTTGAGTAGTGTATTTTACCATGTAGAAACCTAGATGAAATCCATAAGGTATGAATGTCTGCTTCTTGTCTTTGGCCAAAGTAGCATTGTAACCTTGCAGGATGGTATGATAACAGATTTCCCCTACTACTGGTCGATCAATGATGTACATCGGTAGTAGGTGTGGTGCTCCAGTGGATCTGAAAACCCTGATGTAGGTATCACGTTCATCCAGGTACCAGTGGCCAACTTTTGATATAATATTTTTGGTCACATCCGACAGTCTTGAGCACTCGTTCCAGAACAACAAAAAATGAATACGTGCAGTAAATTGAGTGCAAATGAGAGAATAGGATTTCTTGTACCTATTCTCCCATAAAATGTTGAAATACACATGGACCGGGAGTTCTGAAGTGTGTCAGCTCAAATTCATTCCGACAAAGGCATTTCTGGCACAGATGACGTCCAATAAATAAGAAGACATGTAGAAGGATGGGGTTTCTCCCTCTTTCAGTGTCTAGGCCTGCTGAATGAAAATGATCAACTGCTTGGAAATGATGGCACCCCAGTTAAAACCCTCTCCCATAAATGGCTACCATGTAAGCTAAGGGCATTCATGCCTCTGCAAACCTGGAACAATCGTTCTCCCCATACAATCGACAAATGAGATCCATTAGATAGATGTACGACTCCCTTAAGTTGGTCGTTGGGTACCAACTGGAGGTCCTATTGGTGAAATTTTTATCCTCTCTCCACCATGAATCCATCACCTTGCTAGTGTCATGTTTCTCATAGAATCTTATAAAAAAATTGGTGTTCAGCCGCTCCTCCGACTCTCTGAGCTTGTAGTAATTTTGCACCTCCACAGGAAGGAAAACCCCGACACACTCGCCATTGTCATCATTAATCAAACATATTTGTGTGTCAGTGTGATCGATAAGCCACTTCAAAAGTTCTATGCAAGGGAATACTATATTTCTACTTGCCACCATCTATAGATATGACCTTCGAACATTCGGGAGGACTTCATCGTCGATTTTTCTCATATTCGGGTCATTGTGCGGGGTATATTCAGGGAATTCTTCCCGCTTGATATTCTCAAAAAGTTCTCCCCTGTGTGGGAATACTGCCTTGGTCCCTGTGCTTGCCTCTGTGTCTCTGAAGGTTGGAGTCTGAATCAAAACCTTCTTGGTGGATGTATTGATGACGGACACCGACTTTGGAGCAAATTCCATTTTTTTTGTGACCACTGGGGCAGAACTTTATCTCACATCTGGTTCCTTTAGCTTCGGCGCTCTTAGATATTTCCTGGTGGTTGGTTTTCTTGGAAGAATTGTTCCTGAAAATGAAACAATCCTTTAGTTCCAAGATACAGAGAAATATTGGATCATAATGCATATGTGAGGTGAAAACACAACAAAATCCAGACTAGTACATAGTTGTAACACTTGCTAAAATCTTGTTTAATACTCACGGGATCTTGGAGGCTTCTTCCAAATTTCTCATCTCACTCCTCTGTCTGACCTGAACTTATTTGTGTGCATAATAATATTGTTTACAATGGCTCAAAAGAATTTGACGGGAAATATCTTACCAGTTGTATCAACCAATTAATCCGAGTGATGAGTGAAATTCAAACAAATCTACCGCTGAATCTCTACAATTTAATTCATCGTGGGTTGACACTGGAGGCACGGAGGGTTTTTTGTTGTATTGGTAGGTTCAAACGGTCATTTTGATTTGTGCACAAATTAGAAACTAATGTGATATTTGGGAACTAATTAGACCTTTAAATGCGTCGTATCTAGCATTAAAACGTCCCATCACGTCGCTTTTCGAGTGGGCAAGTTGGGGATCGGTGATGCGTGGTGAATGTTTCATTGGAATCATCCTGTTTAGAACTTCCGACACAGATTTATTTCATCGTACGGTGATGACATGGAAAAATTGACTTGGGGTGCGACTCGGGCCTCGAGAACTGCTAACGAATAGAGGGAAAACTTGATTGTATGTTTAACCGCTTCAACAAAGACACGTGATAGGTGGGGGTAGGTGGTTTGATCATGTATCTCGATCGGAGTTGGGGTTTTAAACAAGATTCATGTGTCAAAATAAACCCGATACTTCCGATGTCGAAAAGGTTATCGGGGATCGGCCTTCTGAAATAAACCTATCGCGTAGTTTCCTTGTGAGTTATCGTCCTTGAAAACCTTCGATACCGAAAATGTTTTGGAATTCGGTGATCGGAGATATCATTTATTTCTTCACTCAACTCTTACTCTTTTCGCTCTTTGCAGACGCTGAAGGGAGTCAGTTATCGGTGATATCCTTGTGTGATTTTTTTTCATGAAATAAGAACTTCAGTTAGTCGACGTCGACGAAGATCAGCGCTCGGCGACCTCGATTCTCTAGAGTGATTTTCTTTCACGCTTAATCCTTTATGATGTCAAATTTCTTAAGCGTGTCGGGGAAAAGTTTTGACTGTCAATTATTTAATTAAATGTTAGTATTTTAGGTTATGGGTTTTCTCATGCTTACCTTTGAGAGACTTAAATGAGAAACAAAATGATAAGCGAAGGAAACATTTTAATAATTAAGTCAAATTAAACAGTGCAAAAGATCAAGTGGTACCCAAAAAGTAAAATTTTGACATAGGATTTTTAGGGTGTGTTGAGTGCTCAACACATGGCTTGGTGTGATTTCTTGTACCACCTCTCTATATCCTTGCACGTGTCCAATTCCATGAGAGTGTCTTCTTTAAGTTTGGCTATCCTTGCATTCAATAGGTTTCGTTCATCTGTAAATTTTTTGTACGCCTCCTTGAATTCACTCAGGAACATCGCGGCATGTGTGGTGTCCTGGTAATATTTTTCCAAGTGGTGCAAATTTTCCAGTTCTTTCAGAGAAGAAGCCAACTCCTCTTCATCCCTTTTCTCTCTGTCGAGGGTGGAATATATGATTTCCATCCCTGTGCTGATAAGTTTGGATGTCTTGGCATGCTCTATGTTGATCATATTTTCTTTTGTGGTGATGAGGATGGAGCAATCTAGAGTGATCCTCATTTTCTTGGTGGTTCTTTGAACGATAGATTTCCTTTTTCGGTCATAAGAGATAGCATGTATTTCAACGATTTCATCTACAGGTTCGGGGATTTGTTTATCTCCCTAAGTGAGCATATTTCCCAGGCTCCCGATGTTATATATTTGTTCAAGACTCGGTTCTTGAACTTCCTACATGTGTTCTGATGGGTCAGCTTCTATTTGTTTCTCATTGGGAAGCTAAGCACCGATTGAAATTGAGGCTTCGGGGGTAGGCTTGGTACTTACTTGATATTCACTCGTTGATATGTTGATTTCCTGTTGTGGAGCTTCTTCCTTTTGATCGTTCGATCTTGGCTCGTCTTTCGGACTATCCTTTTAAGCTTCCAGTACCTTGAGCGGTTCAGTGTCTAAGACACTTTGGACCTCCTGGTCATTGTGTGAAGGGATCCAAATTTGGGCATCGAGAGTTGGCAAAGATGTCTTCTCCAACTCCTTTTCCTATATGATCTATACAGGGGTCACCAGGGATACCTCCAGGCTCTCTTCATCATCATAGATGTTTATCAATTCACGGAGGGGGTTTGGTGCTTTTTCTCTCCCTGATGCTCTGAGTGTCTCTGACTGAGCTAAAACATCCCCATGGTGATCCAGCCCATGGTGTTGTCATTTATGGGTTGTCTAACCTGATGATTTCATCAATGTCTATTAGTTCAGGGCCACTTGGGCCTGCCTAGCTTTCATATGGGTTGTCGACAGGTTACACTGTCATTCCTATGAGGTATGGGTCAACTTGCAACTAATCAGTCACTTGTTGAGCCTATTCTATAATGAGAAACCCCCTTGCATCTTGTTTCATAGGAAAACCTCTATTCTGCACCAAATCTACCAGGGGAACCTCGGTTGCTTCTATCGCTATCATTTCTTCCCTAGCTCTAAGGGCCTCTTGAGCCGATTTATCTATGGTTTTATCATATTCATCCAGGATCATGGCTCTAAATCTGGTCATTTTGGGGTCGACCATCCTTACCACCACCTCATCCCAGTCTTGGGAATTTTCTGTGAATATTTCATCTTCAAATTTGTTGTGGGCATATGACTAACAGGACGACACTTGTGAAGAATGTTTCAAGACCAGACCCTTTGGATCATGCTTGTGGAATCAGCCTGTCTAGAATCTGAACTCTAGTTGGCTTAGCCCTTCTTGTTTGGCTTGAGCCATGTCCTTCACCATGTAGAAACCTACATGGAAACCATAAGGTATGAACGCCCGCTTCTTATCCTTGACCAGAGTGGCGTTGTAACCTTGTAGGATGGTCTGGTTTCATATCTCTCCCACTACAATCCGGTTAGGGACATGCACAGATAGGAGATGTGGTTCTCCAGTGGCCCCAAACACCCTAATGTAGGTGTTGCGCTCATCCAAGTACCAGTGGTCCACCTTTGATATCATCTTTTTGGCCGCAACCGATATTCTTGCGCATTCTTTCTTAAAAAGAATGAAATAAATACATGTGATGAATTCATCGCAAATGAAGGAGTATGATTTATTGTACTTGTTCTCCCATAGGATGCTAAAATATACGTGGATCGGGAGCTCTACGACATGCCATCTCAGGTTCATGCCAGTGAAAATGTTTATGGTGCACATGACATCGAGTAAATATGAAGCCATGTAAAAGGTTGGTCTCTCTCCTTCCTTCGGCATTTGAGCCTATTGTATGCAGATGCTCAGTTTCTTAGAAATGATCGATCCCTAGTTGAAGTCGCTCCCAAAAATTTCCACTATGTAAGCTTAGGGCATCCATGCCTCTAAAAATCTAGAGCAGTCCTTCTCTGCATATAATCGGCAGATGAGAGCCATCAAGTATATGTATGTCTCCCTTAAGTTGGTCGTCTGGTACCATCCAGTGCTTTGGTTTGTGTATTTATTGTCTTCTCTCCACCATGAGGCCATCACCTGGCTGGTGTCATGGTGCTCGTAGAACTTAACGACAAAATTTGTATTCAACCACTCATCGAGGTCTCGAAGTTTGTATTATTTATAGACCTCTATCGGAAGGAACACCTCGACACACCCCCCATTGTCATCATTGATTAAACACTTTTTTTTTTCTGTGTGGTTGATGAGCCACTTCAAAAGTTATATACAGGGGAAAACGAGGGTTATTCTTGCGACCATATGCAATTATGACCATCGGATGTTTGGAAACACCTCATCATTAAGCGCTCTCACATATGGATCACTGTGAGGGATATATTTTTGGCATTCCTCCCGACTGATCTTTTTGAAGAGATCTCCCCAATGTGGGATTTTCGTCTTGGACCATGTGCTTGCCTCTGTATCTCCAAAGGTCAGAGGTTGAAAACAAACCTTCTTCGTTGTTTTTTTTATGACAGGTTTCGGTCTCGGAGTGTATTCCAATTTTTTTGTGACCCCTGGAGAGCAGCCTTCACCTAACGTTGGCTCTTTTAGCTTCGACTCCCTCGGCGATCGTCTATTTGTTGGCTTTCTTGGAGGCTTTGGTCCTGCAATCAAAATAAACTTTCAGAGACTGTGTAAAGAACAAAACCGGATAAAAATATATGAAATGTAACCATGTAAAACCCATAGACTTGGATATGTACCTGAAAATCTTGTTAAATCTGGTTATTTGATACTCACGAGATCTCTGCATCTTTCAAATTACTCATCTTTCTTTTCTAGATGCTCTAAATTTCCTTGCGTGAAAAATTATTTCGTTTACAATGGCTCAAGGGAATTTAAACCAGGGAAGAACTTACCGTGTCATATCAGCCATTCAATTCGGGTAATGAGTGCAATTTAAAAAAAACTGTTGCTGAATCTCTGCAACTTAAATTCATCGTGGGTTGAAGGCGAAGGCGCAGGGGGGGTGATGTGGTCTATCAGGGATTTTAAAAGACCTCTTTGATTGGCACATGAGGTAGAAAATATTGCAGGATTTGGTATTAAATATCCTCTTAAATGATCAAAATCTAATCGTATCTAACGCTAAAACATCCCATCATGTCACTTTCTCAATGGGTGAATCGAGGATCGGGGATGCTCTATGAACATTTTTTTCGATGTCCCTCGCAAAATATTTGACATTGATCAATCTCATCGTACAATTTTGTCATGGAAAAGATGACTCGAAGGTGTGACTTGGACTTGGGGGACCAAAAAATGACTCGGGGAAAAACTAGACCATACGGTTCTCCGATCTGGAAAAGACACGTGGCATTCAAGACAGGTGGCCTAATCCATGTGTATTAGTTGGAGTTGGGACTTTCCTTAAGTTATGTGTTCTAAAACAATCCTTGTCTTGCTGATGTTGAAAAGTATCCAGGGTCAACGATCGACGATACACCTATCACGTATTTTTCTTCAAATTAACTTCTTCACAAAAGTATCGATGTCGAAAACGCATCGGGGATCGGCGGTCATGAGTATATTTTAGCATGGTCAGAATGTCTATGGAAATCCTTTTAGGCTTTCCCTGGTTCCGATAAGTGCTTCGGGCATCAGCTATTGACAATATTTGTTTTTTCTATGTTAATGCCTATTCCTCTCGTCGTTTACCGATGTCGAAGGGGATCGACTATTGGAGATATCCTTATGCAATAATTGTCGTGAAACAAAACTTCCTTTTTTCGATACCGATGAAGATCGGTGCTTGGTGACTGAGATTTCCCAAGTATTCTTTTCCATCTTTAAATTCCTTCTGATGCCGAAATTGAGTGTGTTGGGTGAAGTGTTTTGTCTTTTGATTCTTTATTCAAGCGTTAAGTATTTTTAAGTCATGGGTTTTCATAAGTTTAAAAAAACATGAAAAGCTAATGAGATTCAAGATAATAAGCAAATCCAAACATTTCTCAAAATGAAATCAAATCAGACAGTTCAAAGATCAAGTGGTACCCAAAAAGAGAAAAAATGACATAGGCTTTTTAGGGTGTGTTGAGTTCTCAACAGACACCACATAGAGAATGGTTATGAAAATATGAACAATATGAAGGAGGATATATGTTCTTCGGGAATGAATCAACAACCAAAATTGTCGAACAAGGAAGCGTTCGAATGATACTGCAGGATGGGAGGAGTAGAAACCTTCCAGGTGTGTTGCATATTCCAGGTTTGGCAAGAAAACTAATATTTTTCGGTCAAATGAGTGATGCAGGAGTGCACACTCTATTTCAGAAGGATACATGCAGGATGGTAAGAGGTGCGATGGTATTAATCAAAAGATTTCAGATTGGAACCTTATACAAGTTGCTAGGGAATCTCGATTCCACTGGATGCAACAACATCTCTATTCCTAAAGTTGAATTGAATTCGACTTGACTTGAATCAACTCGGGCTAAGTCGATTCAACCCGAATCGACAAGTCCTTGCCAAATCGACCCGACCATGATATGGCATGAGAGGATGGGACACATTGGAGAAAAAGGAATTCGAGCTATGCATAACAAAGGAATGGTTGAATATTTTCTTGAATGTAGTTTAGAAGTTGAATTTTTTGAACATTGTATATATGGAAAAGAAATTTAGGTGAGGTTCCTATCTAGAGTGACAAGGGAAAAGGGGATTATAAAATTGGTTCATAGTGATGTGTTCGGCCCTGTTTCAGTGCCTTCACTTGGTGGATCCTTGTATTATGTCTCCTTCATATATGATTTTTCCAGGAATACATGGATATATTTCTTGAGGAAGAAATCATAGGTTTTTGAGAAATTAAAAGAGTTTAAATATCTTGTCGAAAACCATAAAGATAAAAAGTTTAAGGTGATAAGAAATGACAATGGTGGCGAATTTTGTGGAAAGGAAATTGATCAGTTCTGCAAGTAGGGTGGCATAACACACCATATACCCCACATCAAAATGGATTTTCTAAGAGAATGAACAAAACATTCATGGAAAAGGCAAGGAGCATGCTTAGTGGTGGTGGTCTAACATAAGAATTATGGGCAGAGGCAGTTGACATTGCAAAATATCTAGTGAATATGTCTCCTTTTTCGATGCTAGTTGACATGAATCCACATGATGTATGGTCGTGTAAGAATCCTTCATTTTTACATCTCAAAGTAATTGGCTATGATGCATTTTTGGATTTTCCCAAAGAAAAGAGGAGAAATCCTGACAAGAAGGAAATAAAGTGTATTTTCAATGGACATGGAGAAAGAATGAAAGGATATAAGCTATGGGATCATACATCAAGGAAAATAGTGTACAGTCGAGATGTAGTCTTCAGAGAATTCAGAAGGAATTTTGAGCCTGAAGTAATGGTTCAAACTGAAAATAATCTAGAGAAGGCGTGGTTTGAACTGAGGAATGAAGAAGATGATTCAACTTAGTCAACTGAATCAGATGAAGAGGTGGAAAAATTGACCTCGGATGTAAGGAGGTATGAATGAGTAAGAAAACCATTCAAAAGGTATTGTTCTCCCAACTTTCATTCCACATTTGTGTTAACTGCCACCGATGAAGATCCCAATCCATTCAGGGAGGTAGTTGAATCAACAGAGAGTAAACTCTAGAAGGACGCCATAATCAAAGAGATGGGATCATTTCATAAGAATGAGACATGGGATTTAGTTGAACTACCTAATGGAATAAATATCATTGGTAGTAAGTGGGTATTCAAGAAGAAGATGAATGTTGCAGTTCAAGTCGATAAATTCAAAGCTTGATTGGTAGTGAAAGGATATTCCCAAGTCGAAGGAGTCTACTTCGGTGATATTTTTTCCCCTGTTGCAAAATTAAATTTAGAGTACTAATGTCTCTATCTGTAGCATTTGATCTAGAAATAGAAAAGATGGATGTAAAGACAAAATTCCTACACAGGGACCTGGAAGAGGAAATCTGCATGAAACAACCTAAAGGATTTGTAGTAAAGGGAAATAAATATTTGGTGTGCAAGTTGAAAATATCCCTTTACGGTCTAAATAAATCACCAAGGATGTAGTACCAAAATTTTGACACATATATCCTTAGTTTGGGATTTGACACATATATCCTTAGTTTGGGATTTGTGAGAAACAAAGATGATCACTGCATATATTCCAAAGAAGAAGGTGGGAATTTCATATATGTAGCATTGTATGTTGATGACATGTTTCTAATTGGAAACAACATGAATGTGATAAAGGAGGTGAATAAGAATCTATCCTCCAAGTTTGACATGAAGGATCTTGGTGCAACGAACTTCATTTTGGGAATGTAGATCAAGAGAGATTGAGAAACTAGAAATCTCTACTTGAACCAGAAGAAGTATATTGAAACAGTTTTGAAATGTTTCAACATGCAGGATTGTAAACCTGTGAAGGTGTCAATTCCTATGTGTTACACATTATTTTCGTCACACCTATGACCATTCATGATGTGCACCTACCCTTTGTCATTCAAAGGATTATTTCCTTAATCCATGAAGAAGATGGAAGAAAAACCTTTCCTAGAGAGATGAAACTATGGAAATTTCCTTTAAAAACCCTAATTTATGAAGGTGGAACACTGTGTTCCTTTACAACCAATGACATCATTGAATGACACATGTTTCAGCATAGTAGCCCGCGACATTGTCATATGTTTCTCGTTCATAGGGTACAACAGTGTTCGTACGAAAAATAAAAGAAGAAATTTGAGAAGTTTCTAGAATAGAATCTTCAAGGATGAGGTGTCCTCCGATCGGTTTGGATCTCATCTGAATTCCTGATTTGGTGAGATCCTAACCTTCTCATCCCTTCATTTTCAAATCTATAAAATCAAGCATCTCTCATGAAGAAATTTAATCAATCATGAATAGTGTTCAATCATGGCTTTAGCTTCTACTTTGTTAAGGTGACTTTTGACCTGGATGGGCTGTTATAAAACATATGGTGTCAGAATTCATAGAAGCAAAGGGTGTGTGTTGGAAAAAGGAATAATTGGGAGGGATTTCACAACATCAAGGCTCTAGTTGTAATCTCTTCCATTATTATTAATACAACAATATATGTTCTTTCCCACAAATGTTATCCATTTTAGGTTGTCTTTGTTGCATTTCTCCTTGATCATTTGCATAGATTTTATCAAATTATACTTTTGTTTCTTTAGTTTTGGTTGGCTTGTGTTTTCTTACAGGTTATCACCCACAAGTCTTAAGATGGAGCTAGAAGCTACAACTAGTGAGGAAAACCGTCGATTAAAAGGTGTGAGCTCTTTCTAGCTAGTATTTTGTATTACATAAACATAGGGAAAGTTTTAGAGTCGATCAAATCATCATCTTGTCCATAACATTTTCCTTGTGATTAAATAACAACCATAAAATTAACATGCTAATTAAAATATTCTTAGAAAAATTTACTTCTCACTGGTAGAAAACCTACATTAGATTAGTTGTAGGGATTTGGAATAGGTGTTGAGGATAACTCTCCAAAGCTATCAAACAAACATATAATATTGATTTAAGGAGAGAAACACATTTTCTACACCATTGTCCTAGGAAGCCCTTCTCACATAAGGGTCAACCACAAGGTCACATTGGGGCTAGCGAAGTAACTAACCCCGCTTCATTTTTCTTGGTGGAGTGGTTTGCACGTATTACAAACGGTGTCAAAATACATTTGGGGTCGCTTGAGAGAATCACACCTATGTCGAAGGAACCTCTCAAGGGGATTTAGGGTCTTAAGCAACCCTTCCCTTGTGTCTATACTGGACTGTCAATTGTTTCCCAAAGAATTGTTGTTGTAAGTGGTAACCTTAGTGACCATAATATTTAGGGCTCATACACGAGGTGACGATGAAGGGGAAAGTATTTGTTGTACCTCGAACAGACATTGGTCAAACTCACTCGGGATCCTTGGAGGCTAAACCACAATTATACCGTGAGGGAAATTGCACTAGGGTGTAAGTTCGTTAAGAAAGTCACCAACGCAATTGATCCACCCGCTCTATCTTAGCCCATTCTTATTTTTATCTCACGATGTTGGATTTCATCACCAATTAGTGCATTCACTGTGAGAAGTTTTTTTTTTTTTTGTTAACTTCCTATATATTTTTAGCGTGTGTTGTTTGTTTTCCCTTATAGACCTTAGGTTGAGTATTTATATATGGAATGAGATCCTGTAACGACCAACCAAGGGACCCCTTTTCCTGAGGAATCTTTTGTTTTTCCTTATGGAAACGTTGGTCCTCCTTTTATTGCCACTTTGAGTCTTCCAGGATTCACTATTGGGTTATCGGTATGGTTTTTTTCCACTCCGGTAATCCTGAATGCACCGGGTGGTTCAGATGCAAGAACTCCACCCCAAGAACATCATCATCATGTTGACCCTTCACCTTCTTCGCCCATCAGGTCTTCTTTCGTTTCTTCTTCTTCACCTAGGGAAAGATTTGAAGCTAGTAACTAGGTGGATAAGAAGAAGAAGAAAAGGAAGATTAAGAAGAAGAAAAATAAGCAAGGGTCCAAGATTCCAACCGTTGCAGGTCACATTGGAAACCAACAACCAACTATTTTTCATCATGATGGGAGTGTTGATGATGTCATCAATACTACCAATACAACTCGTAATACCAAATTCCCTTGCAGGTTTTGAAAGGTTGACCATGTTCTTAAGGATTGTCTTGATTTATCCAAGGTCTTAGAAGTGTGGTATAAGAGTTCCCAACAACCCACTTCACTAGCCTTTGGACATCATGTTGATGAAAACCCATCAATTAGTTATACTACATTTGGGAAAAATAAAAGTATAGTAAAATTTCATTGTAGGTTATGCGAAGGAAGTCATCAAACTTACCTTTGCCCTCATATGGATGAGGCTTCATGTTTATTGGAAAATATTGTTGATATCTAGAAACAACTTCCAACTAATTACCATAGAATCTCTCCCAACTCACCACTGGTTGATCAAGTGGTCAATCCAAAATCATCATCATTCAATCTCGCTCTCCCCTTGGAGAGTAAATTTAATCAAATGTTCGATCCATCATCGATCAATCCCACTCTTCCTTTGAAGAGTGAATTTCAAACAGTCGATCTGATTCCATCGTCGGTTGATTTTTCTCTCCCCTTGGAGAGTGAAATTAATAAATTGGTTGACTTGATTTCATCATCGATCGATCCCACTCTTCCATTGAAGAGTGAAGTCGATACCGCTCAGGTGTTTCACATCTCTTCAAATTATTTTGGACTAGGGGGGATTTCACCCATTCCCACGGAACCCCCTCCAAGTATTGAGATCATTTCCTTTGATTGGAATATATTGAAAAGAACTCACCTTCCTTCCTACCTTCCTTTCGAAATCATTGTGCAAGTTTTCAATATAAACATATGTCACACTATAGTAGATGAAGGTGCTTATGTTAGTATTTTATCCTCAACCACTTGGAAAGATATAGGTTCCCCTCAACTTGTGCCCGTTAACCAAAATATGTTAGCTTTTGATAGAAGATCCAGTGAATCTTAAGGTATCCTTCCTCGGTTACATGTTACCTTTGGAGGGAAAGTTGTCCATATTGATGTGATGATATTCCAAGGCCCCTTGGATTTTAATTTACTCCTTGAGAGAGACTACATATATGCCATGAAATCTCTTGTGTCCACACTGTTTCAAGTGATGTGTTTCCCTCATAATGGAAACATTGTGGCTATTGACCAAATTTCATTCGTTGGCCCTCATATGAAATCCAATCATCTGAATTCCATGAATATTCCTTATATAGTGTTATCCACCCCACCACAGGTTAATTATGTGGTGACATGGCCCATGTTTTTAACTTTCTATGAGAATGAGCCTCTCGTAGTATGCTTAGCTTCGTTTGACCTAGATCTAGTAATTGACATGGTGATCTATTCATTAGAGATATTAGAGCCCAATATCCCTACCCCTATTGTGGCCCTTGATATGTATTCCTTCTAGAGTTTTGTTCTTCTATCCAACAAAGATCTCTTGGAATCCATTATTGAGGTATCTCCCTTGACATGTATTCCTTCCATAACATTTTTCTCTAGGAAGCCATGATCAAGTTGAGAGTTGCGAGAATACTTTTATTCTCTGTGAAAGCTCTTAAAAAAATGAAACAAATATTCATGAGCATAGTTCATGTTTCTGTATCAAGCTCGTTAAATAATGAAATAGACAACTATGAGCATAGTTCTTTGTCTGTCTCAAGATCGTTAAAAAATGCAACAGACCTCCACCCCTCCCTCTAATTTATTCAAGTCTTTTACTAGATCTCACGATTGAACCTTCATTTCATCTTCCTATGTTGGTTGATCCTCTTTCTTCCTTTGGTGAACATTTACTTATTATTATCCAAGAGTATAATCGGGTACAGAAATCGATGACCACATAAGATCTGCAGACAAAATGAAGCTTGGGGGGCATGTCTCTAGTCTATGGACCTCATGCTAGAGTTAAAGCCACTATCTTCTTAAGTTGGGGGAAAAGTACCAACCACCCATGGGTATCACTCGAAACCTTTGGACATTACGTTGGGAAGTTTTGAGAACAGTTAACTTTTTGTTTCAAGCTCGCGAAAAAATGAAACCTGCCCAAGCATAGTTTTACTTTATTTCAAGATTCTGTAAAAATGAAACTAATATCGAGCTTAGTATTTGTTGTTCCTCGTGCTTATAAATACATTAGAATAGGTTACCGAGTATACTTTTATCACTTTTTTATACTAATAAAAATTATATGAAAAAGGGACTCTTTGGAGTCTCCTTTAAGCTCTTTTCATACTCTCTAAACATGAAAACATTGTCGATTGAAATTGTCTCCTTTCACACTCATTAAAGGATTTAAAAGGGAGTATTTCGAGCAATAGTTTATCCCTTTTTCAGTCTCACCAAACTTTCTATGAAAAAGGAATACTCTAGTCAATCATGGCTAGAAGAGTTCTCCTAGGTATTATTTTATACTTTTTCGGGCTTGGGAGACTAAATTTACGAAAAAGTTAATTGGAGTTCTATTTAAGTTTTTTTCATACTCCCTAAACATGAAAAACCACTGATTTTACTTTCTCTAGAGTCATAAAACATACATTGAAAGAACCTTATGGGATCGAACCACTCCTTCCTAGGGTTCATTAAAAATACTCCAAAGGACTCATCCGAAGGATGAGCTTATAATAAAATCACATGTTATCCTCCTCAATCTTGTGTAAAAATAAAATGGTACTCACCATAAATGATGGGGGGGCATTGGGAAGGGAATATGTATTAAACTTGTATTAATTATATGGAAGCAAGGCATTCTTGAACATGACATCCTTTCACTCCTTGTGTCAGGGTTGGGAAATTCTCTCATCTCTTGTTGATCGTACTCCTTTATAATTTTACACTTTGATATTTGATCCTATTTTTGAGTCAGTGTTGCCAAGACAGTTGTTGTGTCATAAATATGTTCAAGAGAATTTCAACTTGGAAAGCCTTCTATCATGTCGACCAATTATGCAATCCTTAAGCCTTATATCTCTTCAGCCATCTATGAGTCAATCCTAAATTGCTCTCTTATCTAATCTAATTCAAATATTTGTACATGTTTCACATCATTGATGGGGGATACATCAAGGCCCTCCTGCGACGAATCACTTTCTATCGACTTCAACACATTATCTAGGAAGCTGGTTCAGAAACCCTCTAGTGCCTTGGATCTTGCATGCCTCAATGGCAAGTTTCCTCACCTTCAATGAAAAGTTTTCATCATTGACCTTCGATCGAATGGTTCTATGAGTGCTCGACTTCAAATCATATATTCACACTCAATAGAATGTACTTATGTACCTTAAGGGATATCGTCATTATTAATGGTTCCTTTCACATTTTTTAATGGTTTTCATCATTGACTGGAAATTATATGGTTTCTACCATGTTCGACTTCGACACCTTTATTCACGTGGTTAGATTTGTACTCTAGAACAATAGATATGAAGACCCTGGATCCTATCTGATAGATATAGGTTGTGATAGATTTTTTTGAGTATGTATTGTTGCATAGATCCAAAATGTATGTCTCATGGATATGTTAAAATTTGATTCTTTATAACATATATCCAAAATGTATTTTTGGTGGCTATGTTCATATTTGAGTCATAAAGGCATAGATCCACGGTGTATTTTGGTGGTCATGACCTATCTTACTTGAATGGATATTTGCATCTTGAAACTTATGCTTTGAGTCACTTGTACACTCAATATGGGAATTCCTACCTTGGTGATGATATATATTATAGTATTATAACTCCTTGTTTGTTTTTAATAGGTTTCTGACCGACGTGTTCCTTGTTTCAACACCCACATGACAAAGTATTTCAGTTATCACTCATTTTCTAACTTCATAATTTGGGGGGAAATCTATTACAAATTATTTCTATCACACTTATGACCATTGATGATGTGCACCTACCCTTTTTCATTCAAAGGATTATTTCCTTAATCCATGAAGATCAAGATGGAAGAAAAACCTTTCCTAGAGAGATGAAACTATGGAAATTTCCTTTTAAAACCCTAATTTATGAAGGTGCCACACTGTGTTCCTTTACAGCCTATGAAATCATTGAATGTCACATGTTGCAACACAATAGAATGTGAAAGTGTCACATGTTGCTCATTTATAGGGTGTGACACTCTTCATCTGAAGAATAAAAGAATAAATTTGAGAATTTTCTAGAATAGAAGCTTCGAGGATGAGGTGTCCTCCAATCGGTTTGGATCTCACCAGTATTCCTGATTTGATGAGATCCTAACCTCTCACCCTAAAATTCTCATCCCTTCCTTTTCAAATCTATAAAAGGAAGAATCTCTAATGAAGAAATCTAATCAATCATGAATAGTGGTCAAACATGGCTTTAGCTCCTTCTTTGTTAAGGTTACTTTTGACCTAGATGGGTTGTTATCAAACCTATGGTGTCAGAACTCATAAAAGAAAAGAGTGTGTGTTGGAGAAAGGAATCATTGGGAGGGAATTCACAAAATCAAGGCTCTGGTTGTAATATCTTCCATTATTATTAATACAACAATATATGTTCTTTTCCACAAATGTTATCCATTTTAGGTTATCTTTATTGCATTTCTCCTTGATCATTTTCATAGGTTTTATCAAATTATATTTTTGTTGTTTTCTCTCTTGTTGGCTTGTGTTTTCTTACAGTTTATCACCCACAAGTCTTAAGATGAAGTTGGGAACTATAACTAGCGAGGACAACCATCGATCAAAAGGTGTGAGCTCTTTATAGCTAGTATTTTTTATTACATAAACCTAGGGAAAGTTATATGTTCTTCCCTGTTTTTTTCTAGTTTTGGTGTCGAAGTCTAGGGAGATCAGTCTATGTTCTCATAGACTGATTTGTTCGAAAACACTATGGGAGCAAGGCTAACTGTTGAATAATGTCCAAAGACACAGGAATACATAAAGTACATGGCACATGCTCCCTATCCAAGTGCTATTGGTAGTCTAATTTATGCAATGTTCTGCACTCGACCAAACATTTTCCATGTTGTGGGAGTGTTGAGAAGATACATGTCAACACTTGGAAAGGAGCACTAGACAACTGTCAAGAGAGTATTCAAGTATTTTTGTGGCAAAAAATATTATGTTTTATGCTACCAAGGAAAATCTGAAGGTGACAATGAATTAAACGTACATGGCTTTGTCAATGCTGACTTGGCTGGAGATCTGGATCAACAAAGGTCGACCAATGGATATGTGTTCAAAATTTTTGGTGGATCAGTCAACTAGATGAGTAAGTCACAGGAATTCATAGCCTTCTAAAAAATAGAAGTTGAATACATGGAAGCCACTCATGGAAGAAAATAAGTAGTATGGTTGCAAAGGCTATGTTCAGAAATCAAGTTTTAGCAGAGAGATATGAAGATAAGTTACGATAGTCAAAGTGTAATATTTATAGAAAAGAGCCCAACTTATCATTCCAAGACTAAGCATATTGATGTCCAATACCATTTCATAATAGACATGGTGGATGGAATATTCCATATGTAATATAATATGCAAAACATAAATATTTAGCAAGTAATGGTAGAACAATAATGATATAGCTAGAACAATACCAGAATACGCCAAAATAACACCAGAAATAACACCTTTATTAATGATAGCAATGTTCAATTGCCTCTTTGAGGGGGAAACCTCCAGCAGAGAAGATCTCTATTACAATAATCTCCAATGCAAAAATATCCAATGTCTCCTAATCTTATTTATACTAATTCTACCTTCTAAGGAAACTTCTACAGGAAGATATTTCTAGAAGCGAAAGCTTCTATTAGGTCTTCTTACATTGGCTTATTCTCCTTTATTTATTAGGACTTATTAACTAATGTCAATATTTATTACATAGAAAACATATTCTACTAAATAATTACCCATGAAGAGGGGTTAGGATTATATCCTAACATGCCCTCCCCATTCAAAAGTAGCTTTGTCCCCAAGGTTGAAGGTGCAGAAACTGTTGGAGTATGGTCATTGGTTCTTGAGTTTCATCCTCTGGTGATGTGTCCTTCCACTTGATCAACACTTCCTTGATAGTTCTTCCATGCAACTGATGTTCACAGTTATTGAGGACTACTTCTGGTTGGAGCCAAAGGGATCCTTCTTCATCTAGTTCTGAAAGGATGGTTTGGACCCTACAATTTTGTCCCACCACTTTCTTTAGGAAAGAAACATGGAACACCAGATGGATTTTGGAAGTATCTAGAAGGGCCAAATTGTAGGCCACTAAACCAACCCACTTGATGCTCTAGTAGGGCCCATAAAACTTGGGTGCCAACTTGTGATGTCCCTGGGATTTGAGATATGTTTGTTTGTAAGGTTGGAGCCTGAGAAACACGTGATCACCTTCCTAAAAAACCCTTTTTGAATGATGTTAGTGCACCTGTTCTTCATGTGATTTGGAGCCATATGGAGGTTATCCTTTAGAGCCGCTAGGGTGATTGTTCGACCTTACAGCATTGTATCAATAGATTGGGCCTTTTTTTGGGTATGTGTTATATTCTTTGTGCTCAGGGGGGTTTGAGGGGGGGCGTTAGCCCCCCCTCAAAAAAAAAATTGCCTCGGGAAACATGTCACATTTTTTCCTCGTTTTTCATGTTACCTTGATTTTGTGTCCATTGTTGGGCAGTTTTTCGGCACATGGTTTTTGTTTATGGTTTTCTATTTCTGGTTAAGGAATTACGGTTGTTGACTAATCCAAGTCATTGGGTTAGGGTTTTGGATGTCGTTGTCTCCTATATGTATATTTTATTGTAAACAATTTATCACGATGAATGAATACATAATATGTTGGTTTTCTCAATTTGGGTTTCCAGGGGAAAAATCTCTGTGTAATGTTTGTATTTTCCATTATATCTTTTATGTTCTTTTACTGAAAATATGTTTGCAGTAAATATTGTACAAGGTTAAAATCTACATTTGGTATCAGAGATTTATTGGATCTAGGGGGACGCCTTTGTGGTCAAGGATTTGGCTCGAAACTATGATAAGCCTTGTTACAGTGGGAGATCTATGGTATTGATTTTTCAGGTGAAAAGAAATGGCGAGCAATTTGAAAATGGATATCGAGAATTTTAATGGGAAAAGTTTTGAGTTGTGGAAGCTCAATATGGAAGATATGTTGGTGGACAAAGATCAGTGGATCGTGGTAGATCTAGGTACTGCACCTACAGGAACTTCAGTAGATGACTGGAAAAAGTTGGATCAGAAGGAAAAAATCACAATCTGACTGTATCTCTCAAATTCATTATTAATGAATGTGTCAGAGGAAGCTACAGCCAAGGATTTATGGGATAAGTTGGGGAAGTTGTATCAGTCTAAGTCCCTAGTAACTAAACTATTCCTAAAAA
>SNQJ01S0039821.1:123048-133963 GCA_010110895.2 Picea sitchensis
GGGGGGCATAGCCCAACGAGTCGCCAGAGAGGTTGAACCACTCGACCCTACTGGTGGTTCAACCTCAGGGGAGAAATCTCAGTGGTGGTCTCATGGACTGAAGGGATGGGTGCCTCGACTAGGGCCAAGATGGGGATGAGCTCAGCGGCAGGAGGAATAACATGAGTGGTTGCATCGACAAGGACCATGGCAGGGAGAAAATTGGCCTCAAGAGGATGGTCGTGGACAGGCGCATCAGCTGGAGCTCTGATTGGGGGAAGGTCAGCCTCAGGAGGATGGTCGGGGGTGGGTGGTTTCCTTCCCCTGGCCTCATACCAGGAAGCACCCCTTTTAGCCTTGCCTCTGAGGCAGGGCATGTCAAAAGCCAATGGTGGTCTTGGAAAGAGGACGTAGAGGCCCAAGCTTGTGATTCTGAGAGCCAGATGAAGTTTTCACCAGAGGGGAGGCAAATAATGAGAAGAGTGCTCGGGAGCGACTTCAGGAATGCCTGAGAGGAGGGGTATAAATGACCAAGGGAGTGTCGCACGCAGTGCCATGAAGTCGCTCATGTTCCATAGCTTTCGACTGGTGCGAATGAAGGTTTGCGTCGGAGGATTGTAAGGTGATGGCAACGAGATTACAACCATGAGGTGACGAGAAGGGTGGGATGGGATTGGTTGGGCTCCAGGTGGTTGGTCGCCTGGCCAGGTGGCCTCCCCGTGGCTTGGTCGCTTGCTAAACTCAGAAGCACCCCATCCAGGGATAGATTCTAATTGTTTTGTTTTTCATGTTTTTTTAGTTTTTAATTTTTCTTTAAAAAAAAAATTCCAGTTACAATTTTTCTTAAAAAAATGGTCTTTTTTGTTTTACTTTTTAAAAAACTAATTGTTGGAGTTTTTGTATTATTTCTTTATTTTTTTAATGTAAATTTTAAAAAAATAAAAAAATATTTTTCAATCAATGATTTAAGAGTCAATTTTGAGTTGTTTATCGACGATGGTAGTCATTGTCGAGGCCACGGTTTCAATTAAGTTATAATTTTAACTCCAAAAAAAACATGGTGCTACTAGTAGCATCGCTTTTCAATTCAAGGGTCAATTTTAAAGTATTGTCCACAATGACATCAGTTGTCAATGCAACGGGTCTGAATTTTAACCACTGCAAAAAAATGGGTGCTACCAATAGCACCATTTTTAAAAACGGGGTAAAAAATGTGACCCCCCAAAAAGCGATAACTTTGTAGAGTTCTCGTTAAGTTGGTAACTATTTTTTTCCTTTTTGTATTTCCAGGGTAAAATATGTATGTATTGAATGTTTGCTTTGTCATTTATTTTATAGCCTAACTCTTTCTTCCTCGTTTTTGCTAGGTTAAGCATGGAAATTTTCAATTTCCTAACATATTGTTGTTTCTCTCTTGTTTAAAATAGAAAGAAACATTCATTTATGGGTGAAATCAATCGTGAATAGATTTTACAAGTAGTCAATAATTAATGTCCATTGATTTTACTTACAATGTCGCTCAAAGGGGCAGATTGTGTTTTCCCCATGATTTTTCAACGTTCAACCACAGCTTGAAAGCCACACTTAAAATTGAGTTGTAGGTCTTCTCTCATGGGGATAGTTTTGAATTGATCCCCCTACATTTCACAAGATCTCAAATTTGGATTATTGGATGCAATTAAATGAAATTTGGATGATGATAGGAATGATATGGTTTAATTATTTGGTACTTACAATTTGTGATTTTAGTTTCACATCACCACCCTGGCCAAGTTTGTGTTGCCCATGTTTTTATAGTCTTTCCTTGGTTGTTTTCAATGTGTCTAGGAACATAGAAAAAGTTTCCAATAGGTTGTATATCACAATTTTTATATAGAACTAACGAAAATTCAGCATATTAAATTCAAAATATGATATACCATCCTAGTCCAGGGGGTGTCTTTTCTTCTTTTCTCATTGTCTTCTCATTTTCATCCTCCAATAGATTCTTCCACTCAATATTGAGAATCATCAAAGGATTCTCATACCTAGGTTTTGTTTGAAATGAACCCTATACTGATCCATCACATATTTCAAATATGTACCATTCAATGAGGTGACTCCAATTTTGTTGAAGTAATTACCAAACATGATGACCAATTGGTCAATAATTTCCTTCTTCAAACTAGGATTTTGAGCATTCCATTGTGTGTATGGTGGGCCCAAAAATATATAAGGCCTTGTCATGCATATGCTTAAAAAAAGTGTTGTTTCCTACATAACAATATGATCATTAAAATTTAAAATAATAGTAGAGAATCATGTTTCAATTAGATAATAAGAAATAATTAAGACATTAATAAATACCTGGGATTTTTTGTTTCTTGATTGGAACAATGTTTTCTTCCACCAAAAAGGTAACCGACAGTGTTCCCTTGCTAGTAACACATGACGATCCAGGAAAGAAATTTGTAGAATCACCAATTGCCTCATCTCCACCATCAAGTGCTTGGTCTGGCGTGCACTTCGTCGAGTGTGTGTCACGGGCCCCAAAAGGTCCAGTCATCTTAGTCACAGGGGTTTCCACCAAAGGAGGAGAGCCAAAGAGCCTCACGGGTATGTGGCCCATGGTAGGACGTTTTGGTGTTTGAGCATCACTTATACCATCACCATCCTCAGGAGCAAGTTGTTGAAGTTTTCTGAATAATTCCTATAAAAAATAAAACATTTTTATTCAAATCATATAAAATTAGCAAAGAAAAATTCAAAAATGAACATATGTGATGAATGACCTTTCTAAAATATGGTGCTTACTGTAGATCGTTTTATTTCATCCATTAAAACTCTTCATATTTGTGTGATCTCCTCCATTGGTTCACTCATGCACAACTCAACGAGTTCAATGGTTTTTCTCACAACCTTTTTAATTGTCTCAACTAGGTTCAATTGCAACATGTCGTCGTCATTGCCAACATTGTCAAATACATCAAGTGTCAACAAATACATATATCAACAAAAAAACAAGTTAATTAAATTAGAAAAACAATAATAAAATTCACTTTAAAAGGATATGGATATCGTTATTCATTTACCTTCTCTAAGGCCAGTGCCTTCCCATGATCACCCTACCACAATATAAGAAGCATTACATATTAAAATGAATGTTAAAGATAAAAAATAAGAATCAATAAATATAGGCCGGTTGAAGTTACGGTGTAAACATCCATATTAGACAATGGATAAACATATATTTTCATTCATCTTCCTACAAACACCATTCGTATGTGCATAATTTTTCTAAAGACAACTCTTTTGTAAATGCAAAAGAAAATCATAAAGGGAAAAATGCTCAAAAATGCACGAAACTAGGGCATGATGAAACATGCATGCCCAGGTATTAACACATCTGCAATTTGAGTAATTCAATTTTATAAGGGTGTCTTATATTATTTTACACCTGTATAAATATTTATTGTTGTGTCTATGAACATAAAAGTGGTTGTTGTGTAAAAGAGGGAAAATCTACCTTGTAAATTGAGAGCCCAAATCAGTAGAAAGTGCCCTAATAGAAATGCACACCCATGCTTCTATATAGCTCCAAATTTAGTGATCTAAGTTTCTAGGTGAATTTAATAACATTATGAATCTATTTATATCATTTAGTGTGCATTTTCGAATGAAAAAGGACTTCTACCTGAAACCCAAATTCATGACCTTTTGTAAAATGGATGGTAAAACTAGATTACTATAAAATACATGCCTAGGAATCATATGACCTCCAAATTGAGTGATAAAAGTTGTAGAGTTTCTATTTTATATTTTTACATATATTCATACTTTAGTTGTGCATTTTTAAACCAAAAACCCTCTACTGTGCATAAAGGTTAAAAATTGTTTTGTAAATGCAAAAAAAATGCATAAAGGGAAAAATGCATGAAATGAGGTCATGATGAAAATGCACACCCAGGTCTTAACACACTTGAAATTTAAGTGATTCAAGTTTCTAAGGGTGTCTTATATTATTTTACATATGTCTACATATTTAGTGTTGTGTTTGTGAACATAAAAGAGGTTGATGTGTAAAAGAGACAAAATCTACCTTGTAAATTGAAAGACCAAATCAATAGAAAGTACCCTAATGGAAATGCACGCCTATGCTTCTATATAGCTCCAAATTTAGTGATCTAAGTTTTTGGGTGAATTTAATAACATTTTAAATCTATATATATCATCTGGAGTGCATTTTCAAATGGAAAGAGACTTCTGCTTGGAACCCAAATTCAAGACCTTTTGTAAAATGGATGGTAAAACTAGATTATTATAAAATGCATGCCTAAGAATCATATGACCTCCAAATTGAGTGATAAAAGTTGTGTAGTTTGTATTTTATCATTTTACATATATCCATACTTTATTTGTGCATTTTTAAACCAAAAACCCTCTACTATGCATAAAGGTTAAAAATTGCTTTGTAAATGCAAAAAAATGCATAAAGGGAAAAATGATTAAAAATGCATGAAATCGGGGCATGATGAAAATGCATGCCCAATTCTTAACACACTTGAAATTTAAGTGATTCAAGTTTATAAGGGTGTGTTAGATTATGTTACATTTTTCTACATATTTAGTGTTGTGTTTGTGAACATAAAAGTGGTTGTTGTGTAAAAGAGGCAAAATCTACCTTGTAAATTGAGAGACCAAATCAGTAGAAAGTACCCTAATGGAAATGCACGCCCATGATTCTATATAGCTCCAAATTTAGTAATATAAGTTTTGGGGTGAAGTGAATAACATTATGAATCTATATATATCATTCAGAGTGAATTTTCAAATGAAAAGGGACTTGTACATGTAACCCAAACTCAAGACCTTTTGTAAAATGTATGGTAAAACTAGATTACTATAAAATCCACGCATATGAATCATATGACCTCCAAATTGAGTGATAAAAGTTGTGGAATTTGTATTTTATCATTTTACATATATCAATACTTTAGTTATGAATTTTGAAACCAAAAACCCTCTACTATGCATAAATGTTAAAAATTGTTTTGTAAATGCAAAAAAATGCATAAAGAGAAAAATACATGAAACTAGGGGATAATGAAAATGCATGCCCAGGTCTTAACACACCTGAAATTCCCATATGTATCAGACATGCCTAATTTAAAGGGGATGAATGGATGGATTCATAAGAATAATACAATAAAACATACAAGGTATTCTTATTACAACTTCATAAAACACTTAGGACAACTTCATGCTTAATAGCTTCAACTATATCATAATATCACTTAGGTAAAAATTAATGTACATAAAAAATTGTTCAGTAAAATATTCCCTTAGGGATATGGGTGGGTGCACTTTGATTATCATTGTCTTCCCAATGGTAATTTAGAAAATTGACACAATATTTTCCAATATTTTCCCATCGTATACTTATGATCATTCAAGTTTCTTAGTGCCTCATCCAAATTAGTGTATTGTTCATAAACTGGGGGGGTAATTTCCTAAAAATCATTTTCAGATTGTGCAACAACTCAAAATCCCCTACCAACAATTATACTACATCTTGCCCCTTCAAAGTGCCATCAATCTTTTCGAACTTGTTGCCATTGTTCCTCTTGTCTTCTAATAGATTCAGATAATTGTCCTTTGGATACAAATCCCCATTTTCATTCCAAAACAATGGTAATCCATGCTAGATGAAATCACTAAAAATATTCTTAAAAATATAGATTACCCTCATAAGCTCATGGCACTTAGTTTATGCATTTTGCAGCAATATCCTTTTTGTAATGACTCTTTTAGCATCCATTGCAATGTTAGTTTTTTCATTGACTTTCAAATCCTTCAACTCTTCTTTAGTTTTGTTGTTCAAGAAATTTATTATATCAGCTACCAAATCAGGTTTATACTCGAACTCATTTGTTGATCCTTTTATGTCTTTCAAGACTACAGTTTTTAAATCAAGCTCATCCTACACCAGGGTAAAATAAGACCAATTCTTAAGCTATATCATCTTGAATGATATGCTTATCTCCTTTCATGGTTGGTCTCCTTGTCACCCTTTCCTTCATTTTATTTGCTTCCTTATGAGTTTCCTCTTTAGCAGCATTGATTTGTTCCAAACATAATTCTTTTCTCTTCACCTAATCTTCTAGTTTTGCTACCTTGGCATCTCTTTGTTTGAGTTGGTTCTTCACAATGTCGAAGTTGATCTCCTTCACACTCAAACCATCCATGACTTTTGATAATCCCTATGTTGGGTCTAATGGAGCATTTTTCATTGTACTTGGCTTGGATTCCCACAACTGTTGAGTTTGTTGGTATTTTAAGGTTCCAATTTTAGTTTGTTGGCATTCTATGATCTTTATAATTTCCAATAATTGTTGGTAAAGATGTTTTTTTTCCTCATGACTAGCCGGTATCCTTGGGGTCTGAATATGTTGTACATCGAGAACATTTAGATTTTTCTTAATGATATTAATCTCATTATCCTTCTCTTTGATTAGGTCTCGTACAACAACCATATTTTTAAGATCTTCTCCTAGGGAATAATCTTCCTCTCCAACTCATTAATATGAATTATATTGGCTTTAGTGGCCACCCTCTCCTACGTCCACTACTTCGCTATTTTGATTGCCATATTTTTCATCTTCCTCTCATTGGCAGAGGATTGCAAGACCCCTCTATATAGCATATCACTTATTTTTTTATGCAATTCAATCATATCCATGGGGCGGATATGCTGAAGTTGTACTCTCATTTGAGTGACTTAGTAATATGAAAGAAAAAAAGGCTTAAGTACCTTTGACTCTAGTACAACCAAATTGAATATACCATGCTAGTAATACACAATAGATAGTAATTTTGTTTGAGTTATGTTTTCTCCCCAAGCCCAAGGATACATTTTGTTTTTCACCCATTGATTTTTTCTCTTTATATCCAAATACTGTGAAAATAGTGAGGGATGCTTATCATAGGTTCCTTTAGCTGTAAAGGTCTGTGAAACTTATGGTGTTGACAATAGAGTTGAACTGAGATGCTCAATAGTGATAGAAGGTCCCTTTGAGCTTGAACTAGCTTCACTTGATCCTTGTTTTATTTGCAATATACCCTTCCCTTCTCTTGTAAACTTAGCTAAGAACCCCTCTAATTATAATTCTTAATCACCTTTACTATTTTTTCTTAGCATCTCACTTACTTTATCATCAATATCCATTTCAGAATGCATGTCTGATAATGCCCTCTTTCCAAGTTGTAATTCTTGTTTCTGAGGAGTATGAATTACATTGGATTGGCCCATTGACTGAGTGGTAGTTTGATTTTGGGATTCTTCCTATATAATATTCTTAACATATTCCCATGAATCCAGATTAGCAGTTATTTCCACTACATGATTTGGAAGATGCTTGTACATGGGCCTTCTGGCTGTAATCACACCATGTGAGTCATACACCCATTTACTTCGTTTTTCAAAATCTAGCTACTGTAGCATTTCTTATGTAACGGTTATAGTACTAATAATCTTGAACAAGAAAGGGCCAACCTCTTTAGGTAGCTTGAAAGTGATGACCTTCTTATGCTGGGAAAAATGAATTTGATCTGAAATGATCCTTTGTCGGATGTATTCCAAAGAAAATATTATTGGAGTTAGGAAAATTGGTAGCTTGTATGGTTGTTGTTCAAAACCATATGCTCTAATGATGGTATGAACCTCATCCAGGTACCAATATCCTAATTTGGTATATGTTCTCAGTTTTAATATCTTTTTAAACTCACAAAACATCCTAGGAGGCTGAGTGCCATGGAGCAGAATGTAGCATGCACTCATGAATGTGTTTACATAAAGGTTGTGTTGATACTGAGAGGGGGGTGAATCAGTATCAAGTACAATTTAAAAAAAAAAATCAACTTATACTTTAACCAGATTATATATTCAATTATATCCAATGATCAATGAACAATAATAGAAGATTTACACCAATACACCATGCACAATATATGAGAAATAACCAATAGTTATTCTTCAAGGGAAGTAGTGAATTCCAAATGTAGCTACAGCTTCCAAATATAAAGGGAGGGATAACCCTCCAAAAGGAAGATACAATCCTCAAATATCAAGAGAGGGTTGATCTATCCATCTTTGTCCCTTCCTTCCACCAAAAAATATATGAGAGATAATAAAACTTTACATTAAATCAGCACCATCAACCAACCATCACATAGAACCTGATAATGCTTCCTGAGACTTATTCAACTTCTGAAATTCTTCACTTCTTAGAATACTCTGATCCTGTAGATAATATAACTCAATGTATTCTCCAAAACTCCTCCAAGTTTCACTCCTTGAATCATCCCAAAAAAGGAGTTATAGAGAAAATGGTAGACCTTATTCAATTCTAGTTTATTCAGGAGAGAAAACTTGTACAACATGCCCCGCGCTCAATAGTTAACATAAGATTCTGAAATTTGTACACAGGAAACTACAACCCTAATATTTCCAATGCAATTGGTCTCACTTGATTTGGATTTTCTATGAAGACATTATGATTTTTTTACCTGGAACACATTTTTATGACTAGCTTCAGGACTAGTCAAAAACCTTATCTTCCACTGAGTGTATCTCCAAAATTATAGCGAATAAAGAGCTAAAATTTTTACCACATGCACCTAGATATGTCTTCTCAATAGAATAAAAATTTCACCATCTGAATCATTCTAGAAAAAAAGTTTTAGCGAAAATGGTAAGATGACCTGTAAATAACATACCTTAGAACACATCACCAAAAGAATTCATCCTCCCTTGAAATTCAGCCTTCTCTACTTCAGATTTCCTCTGAAATTCGACTTATATCTCCTTTTTCATTAACAAACTTGTGTGCTTTGAAAAATGAATGTTTAATGAGATGTATTTATACCCTTTATGTCACTTCCTTTTAACATTAGGGTCGACCTAACACTTTCTTATTTTGTAATTCTTTTCTTTAATTATCTTCAGGGCCGACATGTACTTCCTTATTCAATTCACTTTGTCATCTTCAAAAATTCATTTCTCTCAACCATGAGGATCGACATGATGTGCCACCTACCACCGAAAAAAACATGATGTATACTATCCATTCATGGGTGTTGTATATGCATTTGCATTTTCCTTCATGTCCAAATACCTTCATCAATCTTGGGGTACAAAACCAATGACTAAGGTTGACATCAATGACAACAACCAATATTCCAACAATCTCCCCCTTTTTCATTGATGGAAACACTCATGCTCCCCCATTCACCATGATCCCAATTTCTCTCCCCCTTTGACATCAATGGAAAAGGGTGGGGTTGCTCCCCCTTAGTTCAATGGCATAAGGTGACCTTCTTCTTTGGGGTTTCTCCCCCTAAACACGTGGCACTCAATAATAATTCATTCTTATTTTTGGTATTTGGGACTTTTTCTTCCTTGGAATCCTTTTGTGTGGCTTATTTCTTCTCTCTCTTCTTCATGTCTAGGATGTATATGTTGTTCGGTCTTCTTGTTGCAGTTGCAACCAATCATCCTAAGTTATTTTCTCTGATTTTACATTTTTGGGAGTCAAACGTAAGAGTGTATCCTTGATCACATATTTTGCTGACACTGAGGAGATTATGCTTCATAACTTCAACCAATAAGACTTTTCCTGCTTTTACATTTTCACTTCCAAGCTTTACAATTCCTTTTCCAAGTATTTTGGTAGACGAGTCATCTCCAAATGCAACATTTCCAACCTTTTTCTTCAGGATGACAAATTTTCTTTGATCTCTGGTCATATGAGATGAGCACCCACTGTCTATGAATCATTCATCTTCTTCTTTGCATTCTTTAGCAACCAATGCTATTCGATAGTTTTCATTGTATGGAATTTCTTTCCTTTTTCATGTTGTAGTTGGTATAGGGATATTTGGCATATGATTATCTTCCTTCATCTCTCTGCAATCTCATGCTTTGTGACCAAGATTATTGCAATTGTAACATACAATATTTTGATCCATTAATGGGTCAAATGGATTATAATTTATGTTGATAGGTCTACGAACATTTCCATATCTACTATTTTCACCATTCATGTAGCTTGCGTAGTTATTCCTTTCATTGATTCTACAATTGATGTCCTTGTGTCCAAAACTTCCACAAGTATAACAATGTACAAGAAATAAATTTTGATACCTAGGAGTAAGTGATATTCTTTGTGGTGTGGTCCATCTAGGTTCACGATCTATTCTTATGTAGTTTCCTTCATAATGATTTCTTTTATACCTGATGGGAGAGGATCTTCTTGATGTCTCATTCCTTCTGAATTATAGTCTTCTATCTTGTTGTTCAACTTGTTCTAGAGTGTTGGTTTCATCGTTTTAATCTTCCTTCTCTTGTTTTGTTGTCTTCAAACTGTCATTGTATCCTAGTCTTGTCTTATCATTTGGAGATCTTTGACTGCTAAGGATCTCATCTAATTTTTCAGTGCTTTTTTTTAACTTCTTCAACTTTTCTATTGTCAATAGCAGCTCCCCTTTTGTGTGATCCAATTCTTCTTTCAATTTCTCATAATATTCTAATTGTTCCTTCAAGCTATCAATGGTCTTTTCAATATTGTAATTCTCTTCTTCACAACTAAGAAATTCACCTTTTAATATTATGTTTGAGTTTCTACGCTTTCTATTTTCAGTTTCAACATGCTTCAACTTTTCAAGATTCTCATGTTCTTGTTCACTCTTTTCATTGTCTGTGTATCCCCAAAAGGACTCAAGGTTGTTTTCTTCATCTGAATCTTCTTCATAAATGATTTCTTCTTCTTTAGAACTCTTTTGATCATCATCCTGGGTTTCTTGTGTTATGAAGAGGACTTCTCCTCCATCATTATCTTCTTAATCACTCTCATCTGAGGAGATGTCATCATACTTGGAGTAGAAGCTCTTTTTATTGTTG
>SNQJ01S0039822.1:38465-52463 GCA_010110895.2 Picea sitchensis
TAATAAAAAATTAAATTAAATATTGATAAGTAAAAACAAATAGGTAGAAGTTTGGTTAGAAACATAAAAATAAAAAAAAATAAAAAATAAAATATTTAATTTAACAAATAAGTAGAAGTTTGGTTAGAAATATAAAAATTAAGAAAAATAAATAAATATTTTAAATTAAATATTAATAAATAAAAATAAATAAATAAAAGTTTGGTTAGAACATAAAAATTATAAAAACATTTTAAATTAAATATTGATAAGTAAAAACAAATAAGTAGAAGTTTGGTTAGAACATAAAAATTAAAAAAATGAAATTATGAATAATACAAATCCAAAATCATATACCTCTTAAAAAAAAAAAGTAAAATGTTAATAGAAAATAAGTGATGAACATAACCATTAAACTTACAAAAACAATTAATCCTAGAATGATTAGGAAGGTCACAATTATTTAGATTGAATACCCCTTATCCATGTTTTCTCTATTTCTCGATATGTTTATTCATCGAGTCAACGTTATATTTTATACTACAATGTTTTATAAAACGTTATATTTTAAATTAAAATGTTTTATAAATTATATAAATTTAAAGTTATAAATTTGATCGATATATTTTTAAATTTTTGCTTCAAATTTTTTTAACTAAATTTGTAATTGTATGAGATTTATTTTAAATTTTTGCTTCAATTTTTTTTTTAAAATTTGTAATTGTATGAGATTTATTTTAAATTTTTGCTTCAAATTTTTTTTAACTAAATTTGTAATTGTATGAAAATTATTTTATAAATTTCTTAAATTAATTTTCCTGAATGTTTTTTAAATGGAAATGGTTACAAACATACTTTCTAATGAATTTTTATATAGAAAATTTTAAATTAAAATTTTATTTTTAGTATTAATAAATATAAATTTTAGGTTTTATTAATTTAAAATTAAATATTTTTATTCTATTAATATTTTGAATATATTTATTCAAAATATCATTATAAAACAAAGATTAAACTAGAGGTAAATTTTATTTTAAAAATTATTTAAAACAAAAAATTTAATAATATTGGCTTTATAGTTGTGGATATAGATAATTTTTAATGCATATATGTTTGCCTTAGAACCCAAATTAAATACAAGAACCCAAATTAAATACAAAAGTTGAATAAATCAATGCCTTGTCAATACCAAGCATTTTCTTCACTATTTTGTTGTGTCAACCAATAATATCATTATTTTTTATTGTATTTTCTTATTACTAGAGTAACTTAGAACTAGAGCAATGGTTCAAATTTACAAAGATGTTGGAAATTTATATATATAAATTTTATATATATGTGTGTGTGTGTTGAATCTTTATGGATATTAAAGTTTGAGTGCTCTATTAAATATATTATATATTGATATAATTATTAGCACAAATTAAATTAATAATTTTGATATTATAGTTTTTCAAAAATAAATACTTATTAATACTAAAAATATAATTTAATATATTAATAATATATGGTAGCTGTCTTGGATTCAATCCAATTTAATTTAAACAAAATTTAAAATGTATCATTATATGGATACATTGTAATCTAAAATATTCTTTATATTTTTCTTATATATAATATTTCCTCATCCAACTTAACTACATTCCTATCCACATTAATATATTTTTTTATTGAAAATAATATATTAATATATATTTTAATCAATTGATTGATTGATTTCAGTTAATAATTTTATTTAATTTTTTATTAGATTTTTGTCATTTTTTAGTTATATTTTCAGTTTAATTTTACTGGAAATTCAATGAGAATAATTTGAATAGTTATTTTTGTATTATCCAAGTGTCCTAAAAAAATTTCAACATAAAATCCATTTATAAATTCACAAATACATTTTTAATAACATAAAATTATCATTTCATACATATTTATGTCATAGAATTCCAATAAAAAATAAAAAAATATAAAACAGTGAAACAACACCATTTTAAATTACAATTCTCAAAACAATTTATAAAGTAATTAAAATAACATAATATTACACTTCTCAAAACAATTTATGAATTGATAGATCCATTGTATGTTATATGTTGTACAATGTTGAGTAAGTATCTAATACTATTGTGATTGCGGACTTCGTCATGGATGCATATTCCTCCCACATCTCTCAACGCAACTATTTTCCAACATAATTTTCATTTCAGTATTTTTTATTTAATTTCATGTATTGTTATACTATTATATTGTAAAATGGAAAAAAAAAAAACTATTATATATATTAAGACAAAGTTTGGAACTAATTAAAGATATGAAAAATAGGTATTTGATCACATATACCTTGTGTGAATAATGAATATAGAGATGTAGTGAATGACTCATTAGAATGATGATAATTTATCTCTAAGAAGAGATGTGATGGCTACGCTCATTCGCAAGAAGATGATGATTTTTACAATGAGGCTCTAGAGGCCTTTTTAACATAAAGAAAATCCAAAACCCTAACCCCGGAAGATGAAATTTCATAAGTCATGTGGGCCCTGATGGGATAAGTTGGTACGTCAACTTCCCAAGGGAATAACTTTTTCATGTGATCTTCGTTTGGGGTGCACAATAGCTAGTTTGGAAGGTCTATCCAAGGACTACACATTTTGTCATCATACTTGGATAAATCCTACAGTGTGAYTGTGGCAGGCCCAAAAAACGTTGTTTAGGGCCTCAAAATGGCCCCAAAAGTTTAGGACTCGAAATGTTGTAGAAAAAAGGCCAAGGTGGAAACCCCTGTTTGGAGCCAGTGGAATAGGTGGGTGGCCACTATTTCCGCCTGGATCATCTATGTATCCATATGATGCATGGGTTGTACACATTGTATTCATATTTAGAACATACCCCAATTATCCTTAACCATGAGAGTACTCAAATTAATAAATTGGAATTTCAATAAAATGTAATGATAAGCATACTTTGTAATTTCAAATATTACTTTTTGATGGGTTATGTATACATTAATAGTAATAATAATTCATAACCATTGAGCCACATTTTCTTTGGAGGAATTTCAAAGTGTTAAAATGACAATATAAAACTTTAGACACAATCACAAAATCAAACATTTTTGTGAACACTCATATAAGAGAATCTATGTAAGAGAGGATGTAATATATGTATCCATATGATGCATGAGCACTACATCTTATATGCATATATTGAGGATAACCCAATCATGATTAACCGTGGGAGTCACGTTCATTCTAGATCTCATTAGAAAAGAATAAATTTTAATAGATCCCGAGGCCTTTGTTGAAGTGTGATAGTTCTATCAAAATATTATAAAAGTTATGAAGATGGACCCTATTTGCATTACAGACCTCTAGGAACATGGAAATATAGCATTATTGTATCCATTGTTTATTATGTAGGTTAATATGATTATAATTTGGAGCTTCCGAGGATCCATAGAAACATGAAACTAAAGGAAATTACTCATTAAGACCACCAAGTATGTTATTTTTATTGAGGATATTGGTTGTTCACTTTATCTCTCAAACCATGTGAAAATGCATGAAAGAGTGGGATGTTAGAGCATAATCCCTAATTCATAAGATTGATGATAATAAAAATTATGTTACCTTCTCCCTAACTTTCTTAAGAATCCCACCTAGATCCAAAATTGTTGGTCCATGCATTAATTTTACAAAGTATACGTCTCCTTGATCTTGAGATTGGGGTGAGGCACGGGGAAAGAGAATTATGGGGAATTCCCAAAATATTTGCAAAATATTGACACATTTATGTCAATGTTGCTAGAAACAAGAAGAAGAAAGTGAAAGAGTGTGAAATATAAAGATGCATGGAATTGAGAAAAGGGGGATGGTAATTTTGGAGAATAAACGAGCAAGGATTTGATAATTCTATAAATTGAATGAATAGAATCACAAAATTCTCATTGTTGTAATCGCAATTTTAGGTTTTGTGATGTTGATAAGGTTCATTTTGTGCAAGTTCGTATCTAAATTTAATCAAGAACATACAAATTAGAAAATTTATCCCAACTTAATAGAGTTTTTAATCCCAAGCATAACCATTAAATAGTTTTATGTGAAACAAAGAAAATTTATGCATTATCTTTATGATGAGTTTGACCAAACTTGTACAAGATTGATGGAATGTTGAGATATTTACATTCAATTCTTATTTATGTGTTTTGTTCCCATGATTTATCTATTGTATTAGTGGTAATTCCATGAATTACATACTAAATAATCATATTAGATACCAAATCTATAACCATGTAATGAATTTCAACAACAAAACACAACATTATAAATCCAATAAAATAATTATGAATCAACATGTTTGATATAGTGAGATGAAATATGTGAACATGAAAAAAGGGAGATGACCCAATTTCCTTGGGTTTGCTCAATTCCTATTGTTTTCTCTTCAAAATTGACATTCAACAACTCATTTGTAATTAATCTTACTAATAAGATCCCAATGTCATTACAATTTACATCCATAACCTATGACTAATTGCTTTTGATTGTTATAGAGCCAAGAGTGGATACTAAGATAACAAAGCAAATGGCATTATGGTGAGTGTAGGATTCAAAAACATGAAGTATGTTAACTAAATATGATGCCAATTATCATATTGACAATGATCCACAATGCTCATAACACATGAATTCAAGTGGGAATTCACAAAGACAAGGTGTCTAAGCTTCTTTGGGAAGCTTTCATCAAGTGACACATAAAATAGTGCATAGGATATTTATCTAGGTCTGAGCTATGTGATGGTTTTAATATTATGGAAGGGCACACCATATTAACCAATATATAAGAGCCAATCCTCAACAACCCCGTTCATAGATAAAATGAAACTCAACCTCCCTCCAAAAATATACCAAGTGGCGCCAGTACAAGACTTCTACAAATGGGCCACCAAGTCCCTGCCCATAATCTTCGCATGGCGCTCTCCTCCACAACCTCCTCTGACATCAATCCTCAATAGACCCCTTAATAAACAAAATGAAACCCAACCTCCAAAATTATCCCAAATTATTGCTTGTATAATCTTTTTGCATTGAATGTTGTGCAACTTATTGCTCACTGCCACCAAAGGCTCACCCGACGGTGAGCAATATCCAACCTACTGCAAAGTCTTTAAGACTATGCATACAGGATGGTCGTGCAAAGACTTTGCATATAGGATGGTTGTGAAATCACACTTGTGCTACCCCATCTGCATCCATGCTCCCATCTCGCCCCACATCCATGGTTCCATCTGCTCCTTTTCTGACTCCCACCGATCCTCTGGTGCCTCACTCAACCAGATGGCGTAACACAAAACACCATTAACACTTGACAAGACGTGATGTCAATCTTGGATTACGATGACACGTGACATTTACTCCCTCCCCGTCCATTTTCAAATTTGAAAAAACCTGCCATGTTCACCTCACTCCGCACCTGCGCTCAAATCCCCTATTTTTGTCATCGAAGCATGGCGATGGAAGATTGGAAGATTTTGGAGAGGAGCGGATAGTGTCCCCAAACCCAACTCATCGAACATTTTTGTAAGAAACAATAAATTATGTATCATTTCATTGGCTCTTTAAATTCCAGAAACTTGTGCAACATCTATTCTGTGGAGGTCAATGTGTGTGCGAAACCGTTTTGCATATTTCGTTTTGACCGCACAAGACATTGTGGGGGAGCCATAATGCTAAAACAAAATTACCTATATAATGAGATAAGTAAGAATATCATGAAGAGAAGAGAAGTGTGCATAGTTTGAGCTTCATAATTCTCTTTCTCTTGTGTTGCCAACCACTCTTATTTTATAATGAGTGAAAAGGAAGAGGAAATCTGAAAAGAATATTGACGAATCATTCAACCCTGTTAGAATGATTACTATTGGGTTTAGACCTATTAAAATCATTACTATTGGGTTTCTTCTTCTTCACCTTCTGTTACATCTTGAATGTATGCGTAAATTAAAGATTATTATGTTTAAATTAAAGTTATTTTAACAGAAAATTTTGTTAAAATTTTGTGCATGTAGTGAATGGTTGTTTCACTTTTATTTGTTTTCTTAATTAGAATAGTGTTGGAAATGCAGGGGTGAGGTCAATTAAGAGTAAATTTTAGATAATATTTTTATATGTTTTCAATGACGAGGAGCAACATTGGAAAATAAAGGGGAGACAATGGGAATGAAAAAGGAGACATTGTGGATCACTGTTGGAAATGAACAGGGAACATAAATGAAAATTTGAGATCACATTATTTTATTGGGTATTTATATTACCTGATTATTTTTAATTTTTTGGTAAATAGAATTTTAATGTACAAAATTGTGTATGAATATTTCTAAACTTGATCAAGGATTTAAAGACTAGAAAACTTTGGAGAAACTAAGTTAGATAGTGAACATTTTTGGGTTATTGAGTGGACATAAAAACATATGTGGGATTTTGATTGGGAGGTAGGGAATTATGGAATTATGGAATAACCAAACCAAGTACTTGTAATGACCCCATCGTTACGACAACATGTGATGCATAACTAGTGCAATATGTATTATTTTTTATTTATTTATTTATTTTTAAAGAAAGAAGGTAATAACGACAACAATCAATCAACGCCACTAGACGACGAACTCAACGCACGCAATTCAGGCAACAGACAAACATAATGAACTAGCATACTAACACATCATGCAGCTGGAAGAAACATATGACAGACAATCAGACCAAAAATAGAAACGACTACCTGCCCATCCTACCCTGCAAGGTTAGGACCTCCAAGACACATAAGCAATGCTCATGCCTAGGTTTCCATCGATTTTGAACATTTAAGGTCTCAAGGATGGTGACTGTTCTGAGGAACAAGGATGTGTCTACATCCCTCCCAACACAAGAAAGACCATGCCTACTAAGCTAAGGAAACATCAATCAATCCAAACGTAACAACTTTAACGACACACTAGCTAGAACCCTCCCGGCGAGCGGGAGACAATAAAATTAACATTATAAAACAACTACAACCTTTCTTACAAAACGACATCATCCACATCGGGAGGCGCATGATCCTAAGTCAGGATTCATATGCGCTTATCGATCAACTTGCGCAATGACCTGATCATAAGGTGTCACGTCGCCACAATGCGACAAGGAGCTAGGGACCCACGCACAAACAAAATAATTCTAAAACTTCAACCAAACATAAAATCTACGTGCTTGAAATCCAACTGGCACTGATATACATTATACAACTCTGATAGATGAAGGCACTCTAATCAATAAAACAAAAATGGATGCAGAGTGATTATATGCGAAACATTTAAATTGACGCAACGACTAGATGTAATTCAATAGTAATCTATTGTAATAAGGACCAAATCACCGCATAAGTAGCCAACCACCATCTAAAATTAAAGGCACCTAACCATCATCAAGCAACATTATACCTTCCATTCATTTACAATCTCCTTTACATCATTCTAAATAATAGAGAAACTTATAATTAATAATGGCAAGTTACAATTTTCATAAGCATATTTTAATAACAACATCAAAGAGTTCAAGGGTTCCTTAATTAGATCCCTATCGTAAAAACAATTTAAAACTATTAAGAGCATCAACGCATTAATCACGATATACAATTAAAATTGCTTCTATACAACTGAAACTATAATGAGATGTAAATCACCACAACATAATTAAATTAATTAAAACTAATAAAATCGTTAACGCAATAATGGAAATATACCATTAAACTGTTGCGGTACAGTTGGAACTATTATGAGACGTAGATCATAAAAGCATAATTAATTTAATTAAAACTATTAAAAATGTTAACACCGTCATAACAATCATATCGTTGTCAGTGGGAGGATGGTAAAGAGGGTTCCACTCATTACTTGAAGTTATAATAATTACATCAGAGTCAGTTCCTATTCTATCTTCTTGATGGACGGATCTTATAGTCATAGTGTTGTTTCAAGGTTAATTTGAGAGTTAATTCCTCTTTTTGTACTCTATAACTTTTTGTCTTTTGTGAGATGGAAGCTTTCTTTTGGATTACTATTATGAACGCTAAGAAAAATCTATGTTTCCTGCTATCATATAGCTCATTTTTTTTGGTCCAATGTCAAAGGACAGTTGTAAGAAAACTACATATATTTTTGAATATAAAGATAATTTCCTGTGATATCATATCATTGTCAGAGGTTCTAACCACTAATTTATTAAAATCTCCTTGCGATATTCAGAATCTCTGTATTTACTTACTGTCTCTGGGTATTTACTAAATCGCTTGTATTTATTCAAAGGAATAATAAAGGTTGGGCGCACTTAACCCAAGGATATAGGAATTAGAATTAGTTACACTTGCTAACTGTCCAGAAAGGAGACTCGCAAAACAAGAGAATAATTAAATTATTTAAAACAATGCGGACTAGAAGCATTAATTTTCCCAAGTAAACTCGGATATCACGGATGAAAAAAAAAGGAAATCTCAGAACAAGCAGACAAGGGAACCACAGTTGGCCAAAAATAAAATTTAACGCAAAAATTTAGAAATAAACACAGTCCCAACATGAAAGTAAACAGGAAATCAAAATTCACCCTAAAAGGGTGCAGCCACTGCCATGCTCAGAAGTCGCAGAAAAAACATCAAGGGATTCGCTACTGGCCCACAAATTTTTACATGCAAAAAATTACACCATTCCACTTCAATTTTTACGCGCAAACTTAAGGCCATTAAAACGATTATGTCAGAAGGGTTGACACAGAGAGAGACACGGAGAGAGAGGGAAAAACAATTGCTTTGTTCGTGGGTTGGGTGCATGGGTAAAACACAAGAACGGACAAGATGCAGCAGTGATCAACACGCGGTTGGTTGGAGAAAGCGATAAGAAGAAGTTACACAGAGTAAAATTAGTCAAGCATTATCACCAGACTTCAATTATCAATTCAATCCCAATAGAACCACCCTATGATTCATGAGAAAATTCATTGGAATTCCTGTAACCACACAACTCAAACTTGGAGAGAAACCCTCGCTACAATCTTCTAATGCTCTTAATGGGTTATCCATACACTTATACAAAAGTATGATTCTACTTGGACCATGCAATGATCTAATCAACAATTAATCGACTGATCACAAGCAAGTTTTACTTTGCAAAACTAGACACACAACTCAAATTCATGGGATTGAACACACAGAGGTTGTTTTGGAACGAACGAGTAGTATCTTGCAAAGATATACAAATATCTGATTATCACCACCCTAATCAATCATCCATATATTATGATCTGTAACAAACTAACACAAAATTCAATCTTCTGAGAAAAAGAAGAAAACACAGAGTAAAATAAAATAATGGCCCGAGACCCAAAACGCAATATTCCGCAGTAATAATACAAAAACACAGTCATCTAAGTAATAATACAAACAGATTAATAATCCCAAACCAAAACTGAAAACTACAAATAAAAACGCAGTGATTAAAATGCATATGCGCAGAAGAGATCCCAATATTTTGCACAAATCTTAAAGCAAAGTCTGGCCCAACATATTGCGCTTGAGGATTTGGGTCAAACATGCCGAAATCCAGGAACGTCGAGCACCAAACACAAGACATCAATGCTCACCTAAGACACCACGAGTTTAACACCATTTTCAACATACAAAGCTCAGAAACAGAAATTTAGTTACCTTTTTTACAATTTCACATGACACACTATCGCCTAGATAAAAATTCATATGCATAAACTAAACAAGTCTTTTTATTTTAACAACATCTACGCAAGAGAACTTTCGACATTAAATAAATGCACGAACAAGAAATTTAGATACTATTCAATACAAATTATGCACATGCGTACCGTAGCCAAATGCAAAGAACCGGAAGTGACTATTTTGTGCTCGTGCTCCATCCAAATCCGACTTGTCAACCGATGAGATCTCACCGGTACCTCCTAGTCAATGCTAGGGGTACTCTTCTTCCCCTTGAGCCCCCCGAACCTCAAAGTGGCCACACACACAATACCAAAGAATGCTAGCTTCCCAGTTCGCCTCACAAAGTCGAGCTACCACTCGTCACCCGAGCTGGGTATCCCAACTCCCACAAGAGAAAATTCAGTCAAGATAAAATTTCGGTAGTGTAACATTACACAAGTCAGATGTGATCCATACTCCTCCTCCCCATCCTTTTTATAGAGTTTCTTAGTATTAGTTTCCCAAACCCTCATTATATTTATTTTTAATTTATTTAATTAGGAAAAACCTCCCCCGTACACATGTCACTCGATCCCCTAGTTGCACCAGAAAATCAATTTATTAATTAATTAAATTTTCCTATTTCCCTCACCCACCTAAAATTGTTCCTAAAAACGCTCCTCAGTGTCCCATTATTCCCTTACAATTCTTAAATGAATTACACCTTACTTAATTCCTAGTTGAGTTCATAGATAGAAAGTTCCAAAGGCTAGATTCCTTTCTAAGTTAGACATTCCCCTTTTTCTTTAAGTTTTCCCTTTTTCTTTACGTTTCCCCTGTTTCTTTAAGTTTCCCTTTTTCTTACTAATTTCAGAATTAGCAAGTTTAGGCAAAAACAACCAATTACCCCTTTTATTAAAATTTCCACTTTAATTATTAATGCTTGAATTTTCTTTACCCCCTTTTTGTTACATGTCTAATTAGTTTTTTTTTTGTTCAAAGGTTCTACTAAGACCTAGGTTTTCAATTCACTAGGCTTGGCGACAGTTCTTAAGGGAAAATTTTGTTATTAAACTTTACTTATCACATCATTCATTTTAAGGTCGACCAGGTCCTAAGGAGGCATAGTTTTATAGGCATTAGGTTTATTACTTACCATAGTTTTATGTGCTCCAAGGGTGCCACTTGCCTCTTGACTAAATTTGGTAGATGTCAAACCCCTAGAGTCAATACTCTGTCTCGTGATCTTGTGGGAGACTAAGGGCCTCTAAGGAATAAGGACCCTGTCTTTTTGCACACCCCTTAGAATCATCGTGAGCAACTATCACAGTCTGCCCTCATGGCATCGTGGGTCTTCTCGAACTAGGTAATTGTTAACCTATAGTTCGAGCCACGACGGGAGTGCTAGTAGGTTGTGGCAGGGTTGCTGCCACACCTCTCCCTCAATTTCTCTGGTTGTCGTGCGTGACCCCTTTACTCCAAATGTGAGTCTGGTCAGCAAGCTATCGTCATCTTACATACATCAACGAAACATGTCAGTGATAACAATCAACATCATAATATCTAATCATTTGTACATATGTCACATCAACAACATTCAAACCCTAACAGTCCATTCTCTAACTCGATCTGGAGTCCATGGAGTTTCATCGATGCCTCGGCATCCTCAAATGTCTAGAGTCCTGCACACTCAGGAGAACCCAGTCAATAACACTTGTCGATGTAAATACAAAAAAAATAACATATCATCAAATCCACCATATCTCATAATCATAATCGAAACAACCAATCGTATAAAGAACTGGATCACTTGCACGCAAGTGTCCTCAAAGAATAAGTCTTCTTAGTGTGCACAAGAGCGGGATGTTACATACACCCCCTCTTGTTTTAAACTTCATCCTGAAGTTTCACAGTATGTAAGTGCCGAAATAAAGTGTATCACAATATCATAGGTCTAGCTATCAAACAAAAATGGAAACTGTTGGCGCATATCATATGTGTCCTCCCAGGTCATCGAGTTCAGACTATAGTTGTCCCTCTAGACCTTGACCTGATCTATTGTTCGACATTGTAGTTGTCGAATGTGATGGTCCAGGATGCATATTGTCTCTACTGAGAGTGGACCCTCATCCGATACCTGCAAGGAACTCATGTCAATAACATGTTTAGGATCACTAACTAACATAATGTCTCAAAATAGATACGTGAAAAACATCGTGCATATGCCTAAGAATCAGGCAAGGCTAGTCGATAGGCCATGGGCCCCTTCTTTTCCACAATCACAAAGGATCCCACAAACCTAGGAGAGAGTTTATCACCCCTTCCAAACTCGATCAAACTCTTATGCAATTTTACCCGCAAAAAGACTCGATCGCCAACTTCATAACTACGATCGACACAATGCACATCGGCATAACTCTTTTGACAATCTTGTGCTTCCTTGATACTTTGTCTTATTGTTTGCATTTGATATTCCATTTCTTGGATCGCTTCTGGTCCCACCAGGACCCTATTCTCAAGCCAATCCAAAATCAGAGGCATCCAACACGGTCTCCCGTAAAGAAAATCGAAAGGCGCCATCTTGATGGTGCTTTGATAATTGTTGTTGTATGCAAACTCTACCAGTGTAAATATCTCTTCCCAACACTTTTGTTGGTCCATAACGTACATATGAAACATATCCTCCAAGATTTGGTATGTTCTTTCGGTCTACCTGTCTGTCTCCGGATGATACGCGGTACTAAAGTTAAGTTGGGTTCCCAAGGCCTCTTGGAAACTAGTCCAAAATCATCATGTAAACACTGATCCTCTATCGAATATAATCCTCTTAGGAACGTCATGTAGCCTCACAATCTCACTGATGAAAACTCTAGCTATGTCAGGTGTCTAATATGTCATACGCATAGGAATAAAATGAGCACTCTTCATCAGAGTGTCGACTACCACAAAAATTGAGTCGTGTCCCCTTGACGTCAGTGGAAATCCATCGAAATGACCTCCCATTTCGATTCTAGAATAGTGTGAAGTTGTAGTAATCATGTCGAATGTCTATGTTCAACCTTCACCTGCTGACATTCTATACATTGCTCCATGTAGTTGACTATGTCTGCCTTCATTCCTTTCCAGAAGAATAAGGGTTTAAGGTCTGCCCTCATCTTCGTGAATCCAGGATGAGCCATGTATACTTCTCTATGAGCCTCATTTAGGATCAAACTCCTCAACTCATCATTGGGCGGTACATAAATTCAGTTTTTAAATCTCAATAATCCATCGTTATCCACAGTAAATCCTTCAACTTTTGGTACCATCATTGTGTTTTGTCCAATAAAATCCTTGACCTCTTTGTACCAGTCATCGTCGTGCTATAAAGTTAGAATCTTTTCTCGTAGATTTTTCTAAAGAGGCATCACTGAAAATATTTGTGGTCTCCAGCTCAATGCATCCGCCATTTTGTTCATTGTTCATTTTATGTAAGAAATCTTGAAATCGTACTCTCTAAGCAATTCCGACCAACGTCGTTGTCGCGCATTCAAGTCATTTTGCGTAAATATGTGTTGTAGACCATAGTGGTCTATTTTTAGTTCAAATTTTCATCCAATAAGGTAGTGTCTCCAAACTCTCAAGACATAAACAAAGGCTAACAACTCCAAATCGTGATCAGTCGCATAGTTCTCCTCATGCCTTCTCAACTTTCTCGAGATGTAGGCGATCACTCAGTCGTCTTGCTTCAAGACTCCACTTAAGCCTTCCTTGGATGAGTCAGTTCATACCAAGAATTCTGCGTCCATGTCTGGGACCTTTAGTATCAGTGTTGTCGTCAACATCTCCTTGAGCCTCTGAAAGGCTTCTGTGCATTTCTCGATCCAAACAAAATTCTTGTTCTTCTTTTTCAATTTCGTAATCGGATTTGTTATCTTCGAAAAACCCTCAACGAACCGTCGATAGTATCCCGCTAAATCCATGAAGCTACGCACTTAGGGGAAATTTTTCGGCGCAGACCATTCCATAATAGCCTTGACCTTTGTTGGATCCACAGCGATACCTTTGTCGGAGATGACATGCCCTAAGTAGTGAATCTTCGATTGATAAAATGAGAATTTAAACAATTTCCCATACAACTTGTTCTCTCGTAGACACTATAGTACCATGCACAAGTGTTCGTTATGCTCCTCCATCGTCCGAGAGTAAATCAAAATATCACCAATGAATACTTGGACGAACTTGTCCAAGTATTCACGGAACACCCCGTTCATCAAACTCATAAATACCCCTGGGGTGTTCGTCAGGCCAAAC
>SNQJ01S0039822.1:52473-81332 GCA_010110895.2 Picea sitchensis
CTCGAGTTTGCGATGAATGCTATCAGTATTGTCCGGAGTGCGTGGTGGACCCTCAGGAGGTGTCGGCGCCCTGGCCTCATTTCTATCCAAACGATTGATCAGTGCCTCAGACATCCTCTGAAAGGACCTCATCAACCCAACCACATCACCCACAACTATATGTTCTTTCCTGAAAACTTTCTCGTCTCCCTGGGGGTTAGACCCCTCGGGCATGGATTCTACTGGGGGCATCGCACCTCCTCCCCTAGTACCCCATCTTCTTCCTCCGCAATGTCCTCTAACAATGATTACCTGCATGAATACAAGTCAATTTAATTAGCAACATTAATACTCAAATATCTAATCAATGGAAGCCGTAGTGATCCCAAGTCGCGGGTCGAATCGGCTCTGATACCATATGTAATGACCCCATCATTACAACAACATGCGACACATAACCAGTGCAATATGTATTATTTTATTTTTTATTTTTTAAAAACAGGAAGGTAATAACGACAACAATCAATCAACACCACTAGACGACGAACTCAATGCACGCAATTTAGGCAACAGACAAACATAACGACCTAGCATACTAGCACATCAAGAAGCTGGAAGCAACATATGACAGTCAATCAAACGAAAAATAGAAGCGACTACCCGCCCATCCTACCCTACAAGGTTAGGACCTCCAGGACACACAAGCAATGCTCAAGCCCAGGTTCCCATCGATTTTGAACATTTAAGGTCTCAAGGATGACGAATATTCTGAGGAACAAGGAGGTGTCGACATCCCACCCAACACAAGAAAGACCACGCCTACTAAGATAAGGAAACATCAATAAATCCAAACGTAACAGCTTTAACAACACACTATCTATAACCCTCCTGGCGAGTGGGAGACAATAACATTAACGTTATAAAACAAGTACAAACTTTCTTACAAAACAAAATAATCCACATCGGGAGGTGCATGATCCTAAGTCAGGCTTCATATGTGCTTATCGATCAACGCGTGCAATGACCCAATCATAAGGTGTCACATCGCCACAATGCAACAAGGAGCTAGGGACCCATGCGCAAACAAAATAATTCTAAACCTTCAAATAAACATAAAATCTACGTGCCTAAAATCCAACTGGCACTGATATACATTATACGACTCTGATAGATGAAGGCGCTCTAATCAATAAAGAAAAAAGGGATGCAGAGTGATTATATGTGACACATTTAAATTGACACAACGACTAGATGTAATTCAATAGTAATTTATTGTAATAAGGACCAAATCACCACATAAGTAGCCAACCACCATCTAAAAGTAAAGGCACCTAACCATCATCAAGCAACATTATACCTTCCATTCATTTACAATCCCCTTTACATCATTCTAAAGAATAGAGGAACTTATAATTAATAATGGCAGGTTACAATTTTCATAACCAGATTTTAATAACAATATCTAAGAGTTCAAGGGTTCCTTAATTAGATCCCTGTCATAAAAATAATTTAAAACTATTAAGAGCATCAACACATTAATCATGATATACAATTAAAACTGTTTCTATCCAACTGAAACTATAATGAGATGTAAATCACCACAACATAATTAAATTAATTAAAACTAATAAAATTGTTAACGCAATAATCACAATATACCATTAAACTGTTGCAGTACAGTTGGAACTATTATGAGACGTAGATCACAAAAACATAATTAATTTAATTAAAATTATTAAAAATGTTAACGCCATCATAACAATCATATAGCTGTCAGTGGGAGGATGGTAAAGAGGGTCCCACTCATTACTTGAAGTTATAATAATTGCATCAGAGTTAGTTCCTATTCTAGCTTCTTGATGGACGGATCTTATAGTCATAGTGTTGTTTCAAAGTTAATTTGAGGGTTAATTCCTCTTTTTGTACTCTGTAACTTTTTGTCTTTTGTGAGTTGAAAGATTTCTTTTGGATTACTTTTATGAACTCTAAGAAAAAGATATGTTTGCTGCTATCATATAGCTCGTTTTTTTTTGTCCTATGTCAAAGGACAGTTGTAAGAAAACTACATATATTTTTGAATATAAAGATAATTTCCTGTGGAATCATATCTCTGTCAGAGGTTCTAACCACTAATTAATTAAAATCTCCTTGTGATATTCAGAATCTCTGTATTTAATTACTATCTCTTAGTATTTACTAAATCGCTTGTATTTATTCAAAGGAATAATAAAGGTTGGGCACACTTAACCCAAGGATCTAGGAATTAGAATCAGTTACACTTGCCAACTGTTTGGAAAGGAGACTCGCAAAACAAGAGAATAATTAAATAATTAAAAACATTGCAGATTAGAAGCATTAATTTTCCCAAGTAAACTCAGAGATCGTGGATGGAAAAAAAAACAAAGGAAATCTCAGAACAAGAAGACAGGGGAACCGCAGCTAGCCAAAAATAAAATTTAAGGCGAAAATTTAGAAATAAACACAGTCCCAACACGAAAGTAAATAGGAAATCGAAATTCACCCCACAAGGCTGTAGCCACTGCCATGTTCATAAGTCGAAAAACAAACATCAAGGGATTCACTACTAGCCCACAAATTTTTACATGCAAAAAAAGTAATCCATTCCACTTCAATTTTTAAGCGCAAACTTAAGGCCATTAAAACGATTTTGTCAGAAGCTTTGACAGAGAGAGAAAGGGAAAAATGACTACTCTATTCGTGGGTTGGGTGCATTGGTAAAAGACAGGAAACAAGACGCAGTAGTGCTCAGCACACGGTTGGTTGGAGAAAGCGACAAGAAAAAGTTACACAGATTAAAATTAGTCAAGCATTATCACCAAACTTCAATTATCAATTCAATCCCAATAGAACCACCCAATGATTCATGAGAAAATTCATTGGAATTACTGTAAACACACAACTCAAACTTGGAGAGAAACCTTCGTTGTAATCTTCTAATGATCTTCACGGGTTATCCATACACTTATACAAAAGTATGATTCTACTTGGACCATGAAATGATCTAATCAACAATTAATCAATTGATTACAAGCAAGTTTTACTTTGCAAAAATGGACACACAACTCAAATTTGTGGGATTGAACACACAAAGGTTGTTTTGGAACGAATGAGTAGTATCTTGCAAAGATATACAAAGATCTGTTTGTCACCACGCAAATCAATCATCCATAGATTATTCTCTGTAACAAACTAACACAGAATTCAATCTTGTGAGAAAAAGAAAAAACACAGAGTAAAATAAAATAATGGCCCAAGACCCAAAACACAATATTTCGTAGTAATAATACAAAAACGCAATCATCCAAGTAATAATACAAACACAGTAATAATCCCAAACCAGAACCAAAAACTACAAATACAAATGTAGTCGTCCACAGAGTGGTAAAAACGCAGATGTGCAGAGGATATCTCGGCATTTTGCACAAATCTTAAAGCAAATTCTGGCCCAGCATATTGCGCTTGAGGATTTGGGTCAAACATGCCAAAATCCAAAAACTTTGAGCACCAGACACAAGACATTAGTGTTCACCCAAGGTGCTACGAGTTTAAAACTAGTTTCAACATACAAAGCTCAGAAAAAGAAATTTAGTTACCTTTTTTACAATTTCACAAGGCACACTATCGCCCAGATAAAAATTCATATGCATAAAATAAACAAGTTTTTTTTATTTTAACAACATCTACGCAAGCGAGCTTTCGACATTAAAGAAATGCATGAACAAGAAATTTAGCTACTATTCAATACAAATTATGCACATGCGTACCATAGCCAAATGTGAAGAACCAAAAGTGATTGTTCCACGCTCGTGCTCCGTCCAACTCCGACTTTTCAACTGATGAGACCTCACCAGTACCTCCCATTAAATGCTAGGGGTACTCTTCTTCCCTCTGAGCCCCCCAAGCCACAAAGGGGCCACACACACAATACCATAGAATGCTAGCTTCCCAGCTCGCCTCGCAAGGTTGAGCTACCACTCATCACCCAAGCTAGGTATCCCAATTCCCACAAGAGAAAATTCAGTCAAGATAAAATTTTGGCAACATAACATTACGCAAGCCAGATGTGACCCATACTCTTCCTCCCCATCCTTTTTATAGAGTTTCTTAGTCATTAGTTTCTCAAACCCTCATTAGATTCCTTTTTCATTTATTTAATTAAGAAAAACCTCCTTCGTACACATGTCTCTCGATCCCCTAGTTGCACCAGAAAATCAATTTATTAATTAATTAAATTTTCCTATTTCTCTCACCCACCTAAAAGAGTTCCTAAAAACGCTCATCGGTGTCCAATTATTCCCTTACAATTCTTAAATGACTTACACCTTACTTAATTTCTAGTTGAGTTCATAAGTAGAAAGTTCCAAAGGCTATATTCCTTTCTAAGTTAGACATTCCCCTTTTTCTTTAAGTTTCCCCTTTTTCTTTAAGTTTCTCTTTTTCTTACTAAGTTCAGAATTAGTAGGTTTAGACAAAAACAACCAATTAACCATTTTATTAATTAAACATTTATTAAATTTCCCACTTTAATTATTAATTCTTGAATTTTCTTTACCCCCTTCTTGTTACATGTCTAATTAGGTTTTTTTTTTTTTGTTCAAAGGTTCTACTCATACCTAGGTTTTCAAATCACTAGGCTTGGCGACAGTTCTTAAAGGAAAATTTTGTTATTAAACTTTACTTATCACATCATTGATTTTAAGGTCGACCAGGTCCTAAGGAGGCATATTTTTCTAGGCATTAGGTTTATTACTTACCATAGTTAAAATCGCTACATGCCCTTCAGGACGCACTACGTGCTCCAAGGGTGCCACTCGCCTCTTTCCATTTTATTCGCGCGACGTGCCCTTCAAGACACACTACGTGCTCCAAGGGTGTCACTTGCCTCTTGACTGAATTTGGTAGATGTCAAACCCCTGGAGTCAATACTCCGTCAGGTGATCTTGTGGGAGACTAAGGGTCTCTAAAGGACCCTGCCTTATTGCACGCCCCTTAGAATCATCATGAGCGACTGTCACAGTCTGTCCTCATTACATCGTGGGTCTTCTCGAACTAGGTAATCGTTAACCTACAGTTCAAGCCACGACGGGAATGCTAGTAGGTTGTGGCAAGTCTGCTGCCACACCTCTCCCTCAATGTTTCTAGTTGTCGTGTGTGACCCCTTTGCTCCAAATGTGAGTCTGGTTGGCAAGCTATCGTCAGCCTGCATCCATCAACGAAACATGTTAGTGATAAAAATCAACATCATAATATCTAATCATATGTACATATGTCACATCAACAATAGTCAAACCCTAATAGTCCACTCCCTGACTCAATCTAAAGTCCACAGAGTTTCATCGATGCCTCGACATCCTCAAATGTCTCTAGTCCTGCACACTCAGGAGAACCCAGTCAATAGCACCTATCGATGTAAATACAACAAAAATAACATATCATCAAATCCACCATATCTCATAATCATAATCAAAACAACCAATCATATAAAGAACCGGATCACTTGCACGCAAGTGTCCTCAAAGAATAAGTCCACTTAGTACGTGTAAGCACAGGATGTTACAATACTGAATATTTTATATTATTTTAGTTGATTGAATCGAGATAAAAATAAACCTAAAATGTTAATTATTTTAGGTGATTGAATGGAGATTAAAAATAACCTAAAATGTTAATTATGATAAAAAAATAAATAATAATAAACATAAAAAAAAATTGTAAAAATATTTAATAATATTTTATTTATCAAATTCATATTTGACTTCTTAAAATTTTTAATTATCATTATAAATAAAATTTATATTTAGCTTTTTTAAAAGTTTAGTTATATTATAACAAAACTAATACCATTCAATTATATTTATATTTATTCAAGCTTGTTTTTTTCATTTCCTAAAAACCATTTTAAATGATGAGAAAATTTAAACTCAAATTTTTATTTTTATAAGATTATTTAGACAAATGATTTAAATGTTCTTTTATTCAAATTTTTATTTTTATAAGATTATTTAGACAAATGATTTAAATGTTCTTTTATTTTGTTTTTACACTTGAGTAGAATTTAGTTTGAATGTTTTAAAACATATAAATATAGTAAATTTAAATGGCCTTTTGTTAAATTCCTATATGATATATATAGGAAGATGATGGGAGACGATATGATATATATAGAAATGATGTGATATGTGAGGAGTTGGTTTTTAAATTTGGAAGATTATAAATATATATATATATATATATATAAAAAAAGAGATGTGATATGTGATATGTGAGTAGTTGGTTTTGGTTTTTATATGATATATTATTTCTTAACATGATATATTAAGTTTTTAATTTATATTATTTTGATATTAATTGTTTTTTAATATATATATATATATTTTTTTTATTGTGTTATTTTCTATTAAATTTGATATTATTTTAGATTTAATATAATTAAAATATTAATGTTTAGTTTATATATAAAGGTTTACTTAAATATATTTGTATTTTCTATTAAATTTGATATTATTTTAGATTTTATATAATTAAAATATTAATGTTTAATTTATATATAAGGATTTAAGTAAATATATTTGTATTTACAATTGGAAATATATTTGTATGGAAAATTGGAATGGAAAAGTCTTTTGTATTAAATTTTAAAAAATTAATATTAAAAATATCAATTTATTTTTAATAATTTAAATAAATAAAAAACTTAAGTGTAACTTTAAATTTATTTTTCATTTTAATTATTAGAAATATATATTATTATGAATTAAAATTGTTAAAATATTATTTTTTTTAATACAAGGTTGTATGCTGACTTGGTTGGCTCATATTTAGGTTCTAGATGACAAACCTAGTGGTTCAGTTTGCAAATTGATAAAAACCTTCATTTTTGTGAATAACCCTCTATATATATGTCTTTGACGTTATTTTTCTATAGGATAAACAATTCAATTGTTGACGAAACTATAGAAATAGATAGAATCGGCTATGTAGATTTCAAATAATATATTTTAAAAATATTTATTATTGTTTACTATTTTTAATCTATTTTTGTCTTCAGATATATCAAAATCCTAGAATACATACCTCTGTTATTTCTTCTATAACTTTTTCTCGTCTTGACCATTTCTCAAATAAGTTATATGCACCACTAGAAGAGATCGATAACTATAATTCAAAAAAAAAAAAATGATCTTGTTAAGATCCTCTTAGCCTACACGAACAAAAGACGTTGTAATTTCAAGCATATGTTGACTTTGATAATTTAAAAAAAATATTAAAAATTTCCAAAAAATACATGGTACAATAAAAATGGGTTCTCTACAAATATACAAGTTTCTGGAAAGAAATCTCATCGTGAAGGTACTCAACACCTACACGAAAAAAAACATATACCTTATATTTTGTGGGAAAAACAAGATACCATTGTTAGAAAAAACATATTTGGCATAGTTATTCACAATTTCTATGAATAAAAGTTGACTCCCTGATATTGTGGATTGTTTGAAATCCTAGAGAGAATAGGACAAGTGGCATACAGAGTTTCCTTACCACCTGTTGTTACAGATCACAATGTATTCCATGTCTTTGTTAAATAAATATGTACATGATTCTAATCATGTTACTGATTGGACTGTAATAAAGGTGGAATCAAAAGGAGAATTCCATCCCGAACCTCAATGCATCTTGGACAAGAAGGAAACAATGCTTTGGAACCGATTCATCATGTAGGTCAAGGTGTAATGGAAGCACTTTGGAGCCAATGAAGCTACAAGGGAGCTAGAAGATGCGATGAGATTGGAATACCCATTTTTGTTTACTATATAATTGTATATACATGGTGTTTTGAACACTGAGGATTGTGTTTCTTTAAGGGGGAGGGAGATGTAATGCCCCTTATTCCCCCAAGACTGTAATTGTATTAAGGTTACATAATTTATGTTATTGAACATGTGACTATGTATAATTTAATAAAAACATCAAATCACTAATTGAGAAGGAACAACTTTGACAATATTTTCCATGATACATTAGAGGAAGTTGATGAAGAAGGGATTGATTGAATGGTTTTCGTGCAGAAGAAGCTAAAATGAATTAGTGAGGAAAATAGGAAGCTTGTCTAACAATCTTATGTATGCTTTCTAAGCATAACCTTACACCTTCAACGTACCAGACCTATGAAGAGCCACGTGACCAATAAAATAAGTCATAGGGATGGATGGAACATTTAGTGACTTTGGAAATTGGCCTCTTGAAGAAGGAAAGGGACAATTAAATGACCCGACAACAGGACTATGTCGATCTACCTCTTTAGGATAAGAACCACGGACTGCAGGTGGCATCTGTAGGAAGAAACGATAGTCCCGAGGGGACTAGAAAGAATGAGGAAAAAGGTGGAAAAACACCACAAAAAGAGATAGGATAACTGAACATCAGAACACCACACAAAGAAAAAAGAAGAGGAGGATGCACGTGAAGGGCGCATGCACAGACAATGAAATTATTTAGAGAACAAGCAAAGCATGCGAGTTTTGAAACTCATGGGCTGGAAAACACAGAACACGGAGATATTCAGAAACACTAATAGAAGAGAAAGGAAAAGAAGAGATTTCCTTGAAGAAAAGAGGAAGTTTGTATAAGTTGTTGATGATCACCATGAATAGAGAAGACCTAGATCTTGAGATGAAGTAATAGTGGGCTAGAACTTGGTGCTTACTGGACAAAAATCGACACTGGTAAGGAGAGGTCGTTGAGGTACTTTTTAGCAGAGAAGGGACTCCCTTGTGCAAAGGAAATCCAGTTGAGAAACCCCCTGATAAACATGTAGAGATCCTAAGCTCAGTGGGAAGTGGGAAACTTATATTGTGTTAGAGGGGGGAGGAGAGTAACCTTTCCAGATTATCACAAGCTTAGAACCCAACTGAGTCAACTTTCCTTGGAGGTATCATGACTTGGCATGGGGGTGGCGTACCGTAGGAAGGAACTCTACAGTAAGGCCTAAGGTTGGGAGGAAAGGCGTCCTCTCTCAGTCATTTGGTGTTGGAAAATTTCCTTATCAGACAAGTGTTTAACTTAACTTTTTAAAATTGAACATTAATTATGTGTATGTAAATGTCTGATACAATGGGAAATGTAAATGCTTGCAAATGATTATGCGAAATCTCTGAGAAATTGGTTATGTTACCATGGAATTTAATTTATGTGTTAAATTGTGAAAATGAACAAGTGTGTATTGTTGTGTCCTCGAAGACCTTGTGGTGTTAGAGGAAAGTTTGCAGGACATGGAAAAAAACAGCATTCAGCTAGTGATAGGGTGTTTTGTATCTCGAGAAATTCTTTGTACGAAAGGAAGGACCATGAATCCTGTGGAAAACCCCAATCTGGCGTGGAGACTTTGTAAGATCTACAAGGGTATTATATATTCATGAGGTTGAGAGACCATTGATCATCAAAGATTTTTTATAGACCTTAGAATACCTAGACGAAGCTCGATTGAACCTGGAAAACAACTAAGTCCCAATCAGTGGGATAACTAGTTAAGAAACCATGAGATGATTCGGAAGAAATTATGACCATCGATTTTGTGGGATGAGTGAATCTTAGCCCTTTGTCGACAAAGATCTATCATCATGAATGAATGAGAGAAAGAAATTGCAAAAGTTTGACAACGATAATAAAGGTCGAAGAGAGAATGACATTCGTCGATCCAGTCAATGTGATAAGGAGAGATTTACATCGTCGTCGGCAACCAAACATGGGAAGAGGAAGTTTCTCCAGGGAAGTTTCAATGATGAAGTGGCACAAGAGTTGACGAGAATCGTCGATCCATGCCTAATATGAGTGTATATTTCATCGTCAATTTCTAGAAGATCACACTTATGTTATGAAAGAAGGTGAGGATGTCATGATGAAGCGGTCTACCAAATCAGTGATCCACATGTAAAAGTGGTGACAGTTGTTACCAGAATATTAGTTGATGGGACGAGTGTGGATCCCATTGGGAAAAGAGGTTCTTTGAACCCTCGTTCTAAGTGATGGTCACCAGATCTATGGGTCAATGGCTCTGGACCGTTGATTCCCAAAGCATTGTCATCGGATGTAGGGGGATGGTAAGTTAAATTTCACCTAAGGAGTGTTGACGACGAAATAGGCTTGATATCGTTGACAATCATCGATCTCATTAGGGCTTAGGAGTAAAACCCGTAGGGTGTTGGTTAGGAGTGCCAAAGTTGGTGAAAAGGGTAGGAAATCTAGACCATTGGTCGGTGCAGGCTGAAGGATTAATCTTGACTTCCAAACCGTTGCAGGTCCCCCCAATTCATTTAATGAATGTAAAATAAGGGACGAGTGTTAACTTGTGTGTAAGTTAAAATCGTTGACCCAACCAGGACTGTAGGATGAGTGGCCTGAGGACCGTTGGATGTGGAAAATGGTCGATAGGTGAATCATTGATCTAGGTGGATATTGGTGGCCACCCACCTTTTCCAACTGGCTCAAAACAGTTTTCTGGCAATTTTGGTAATTCACTATTTTTAGCATTTTTCACTTCCAGAGCAGTTTTGAGGCCGTAAACGATGTTTTTTGGGAAAATAAGTTTACAATATATAATTTCCTTCAATATTGTGCCTAAAATGAATCTTCTCAATGATACCTTTCCAACAGGCTATCATATGCCTAAAACGGAGAAAGTATGGAAAAGTTACAACCCCGGGAAGTTGATATACAAACTTACCCAAATGGGGCCCACATGACTTTTGGCGCTTCATCTCCTAGGGTTAAGTTTTTGGATTTCTAGGGTTGTTGGCATTCTTGTTTATTGTAAAAAGGCCTTCAGAGCCTCATTGTAATCATCTTCTTGTGAATGTGAGTAGCCGTCACATCTCTTCTCAGAGATATGCTGCCACCATTATAGTGAGTCTTTCACTCTGTATTTTTACAGTCTATGTACATTTATTTCATTAATAGAAATCGTGTATTATTGTATACTTGTGTTTATGGTTGCATATATGATACATTTATTTTATATTATTGAATATCTGCGATATCTCTGTGCATTTCTTTATTATATATCTGCTCTCATTTCGTGCCGAAATTAATCTGGATCAGTGGTATCAAAGCAGGCTACTCTTGATCGTTTTCCAGTGCATGTCCCTAATGAGGTCCAAGTATAGAAGTTTGGGTCCCGAGCTTGTCTCTCTTGAAGACAATCACTCTCGCACGCCCAAGAAACCCTCCATGGCGGAAGAAAAGAAAAAACAATGGAGCAGACAATCCTATCAATTTGTTGTTTGAACAATCTCTCACACGACAGAGGGACGAAATGATGGAGAATTTTTCCCACATCCTTCAATGCCTCCCGATAGAATCAGGTGCATCTTCATTAAGCAACCACTTTGGAGGCACCTCTCCTTTTAAGTTACAGGTCAATTTTGATATTCCTATATTTGAAGGTGAGATAGATGCAGATGCCCTAGATAAATGGTTAAATCTGTTCAAAGGTTATTTCTCTATTCACAATTTTTTCGACAGAGAAAAGATCATCCTCGCACTCCTTAAGGATCTCCCCCATGTCAAACATTGGTTGGAAACTTACTGGGAGTAGAGTTCCACAGAGGAGTCTGGAATATATGGGGCCGATCCCACTTGGGATTTTTTTGTGGATGCGGTAAAGGAACAGTATTACCCTGTTGGCAACTATGAGGACCAGTACATGAGATGGAAAACACTGCAGCAAGAGAGGGGCCAAGCAGTTCCAGAGTTCACCAATACCTTCCATACCTTGCACACCAAGATGGGTATCAAAGAATCCGAACGACATTTGGTTCTGAAATATCGTGGAGCTCTACACAGATACATCCAAATTGAAATGGATTTTTTGGATATTTCATCACTCGGTTCTGCTTATCAATATGTTGTTAAAATCGAGTAGAAATTTAAGCACTAGAACAAATGGGAGTTCGGGTCTGCAAATCTGCAACAACCAAATTATGACAAAGACGACCCTAACAAAGAGTCTTCTGAAAACCAGTCCAAGCCACAGGAAAAGAAGGGTCATGAGAAGACAAAGAAGGACACCGGAAAATGGTGTGATTTCCACAAAATCCCCTGGCACAACACTGATGAATGTCACTCAAAATAATCATTGGTGGCTGAGATCAAAGACAAGGAGCCGAACCCTGATTCAGAATCTGATTCTGAAAATACTGGTAAAATTCAGATCATTGACACAGACCCCACTGCTATTGTTGTGACCACAACAATTCAACCAGAAGAACCAACAGATCCCGAAGAGGGGGAGCGCATTTTTCATTCATAGATGTGGGTGAAGGGGACCCCGCTACATTTTATTGTTGATAGCAGAAGCCAGAAGAACCTCATCTCAACAGAGGTCATCAAATAGTTGGGATTGTCAACAACACCACACCCGCAACCATACAACATCGGGTGGCTTTGCCAAGGATGAGATCGTTGTGTCATCCAGCAGTGTCAAATGCCATACGACATCTACCCCTTCAAGGATGAGGTATTATGTGATGCTTCCCCACTGGATGTCTATGATGTTCTCTTGGGCCAGCCATATATGTGGAGACACTATGTTTTTTATGAGTCTTGACCCCGCAATGTCATTGTTTCTCTAGGGGGTCATCTCTATAGAATACCAGAGGTAGTTCCAACTATTGTTCCACCTAAACAGTGTCGCGAAGTAGTATCTCATACTGCAAAATTAATCTTCTTCACAATCTGTTCAAAAGGGGAACAGAATGACATTGCAACCACTATAGCCTCGCCCTAAGCACCTAATATCCAACAGAAGCAGATCAACAAGGTTGCAACAAAGCACAAAGATTCCTTTTGCACACTGTCCTCTCATGTANTCTTCACAATCTGTTCAAAAGGGGAACAGAATGACATTGCAACCACTATAGCCTCGCCCTAAGCACCTAATATCCAACAGAAGCAGATCAACAAGGTTGCAACAAAGCACAAAGATTCCTTTTGCACACTGTCCTCTCATGTAACTTGACTTGTTGAAAAGACTCAGCCTAAACAGGTTCGTGACAGACTTCCACAAACTAAGCAGAACGACGTCTCTAGCAAGGCAAGCAGCTCACCAAGATTCAGATTCAGCAAACATTTTTTTCTCTCCCCCGGGCACACAACGCAATGGATACCATTTATTCCTAAGGAGGGAGGATTGATTAAGGTGGATATCGATGGCCACCCACCTTTTCCAACTTTCTCAAAACAGTTTTCTGGCAATTTTGGTAATTTACTATTTTTAGCAGTTTTCACTTCCAAAGCCATTTTGAGGCCCTAAACGATGTTTTTTGGGAAAAAAAGGTTTTCAATATAAAATTTCCTTCATTATTTCATCTAAAATGAATCTCCTCAAAAATACCTTTCCAACGGGCTATCATACGCCTAAAATGGAGATCGTATGCAAAAGTTACGACCCCGGGAAGTTGATGCACTAACTTACCCAAATGGGGCCCACATGACTTTTGGCGCTTCATCTCCTAGGATTAGGTTTTTGGATGTATAGGGTTGTTGGAATTCTTGTTTATTGTAAAAAGGCCTTCAGAGCCTCATTGTAATCATCTTCTTGCGAATGCGAGTAGCCGTCACATCTCTTCTCAGAGATAAACTGTCACCATTCTAGCAAGTCTTTCACTCTGTATTTTTACAGTCTATGTACATTTCTTTCATTAATAGAAATTGTGTATTAATGCATATCTTTGTTTATGGTTGCATATCTGATACTTTTCTGTTATATTATTGAATATCTGCGATATCTCAGTCCATTTCTTTATTATATCTATGCTCTCATTTCATGCCGAAAATAATCTGGATCAATCATCGTCAAGACAATCATGATGGATAGTTGGTACTTAGCCGAAATGAAGTTCGACAATGACGATAGGCTTATATGTGGAAAAAATCTCCACAATGACGAGTTGGGGCAGGTGCCACATCAGCGCCATGATGTTTCCACGTTGGAGGGAACGAGTGATGAAGTGCCACATAGATGCCACGTAGAAGTGCGTTGGATGTTGACCTTGTGAGTCCGAGAAACCATAGGAGGTCACAACCTTTAATCCCAAACTTGGAATTAAGCATAATTATAGTCATTGAAAAGATCTTGATGAGCAAAAAATGATGGTGCCCTCAAAGAGAGGTAATGAGATAGATGAAGAAAGATGAAATGTTAATGCCCCACTCCTTAAAATGTTACTTAGATAGTTGGGTGTGCTACAAATATGTTCTAATATAAGTAAATTTATATTTGCATATATTCAACAATGATTCAAATTATATTTTGAAAATTCCATTGGAGTTATTGGATGCCATTGGAAACTCCCATAGAATATATTAGTTGGATTTTATGCTAGTATACAATATAAATCAAATTTAAAATGCAAATCCATCCCAAAATGAGTTCATACTTGACTAAAAAACAACTTGATACTTTCCCATAATCATCTACATACTCGTTGTGATGAGAATTTCATCATAAAGGCACTACATTAAATGCGTACGAGTTTCCGTTTATGAAAAAATATTACACTACCAGGATTGGGTGGATGTTGTGTTATTACAATGATTGGATGGATGTTGTTGATGTTCTTTACGATATCTCATGCATAAAGTATCTCTTTTGAATACTAAAGTGACCAATAGTTGGGTAATGTGCATGCTATCAAAGATAGATATCGACCTCATCATATTGGTCACGTGGTTGGGTATGTGCTAAGTTAGAATATGATATTTTTTGTATTGACCCATCGAATCCCTTCATGTTGGATAAAATTTTAAAGGATCACTTTCCAACATAATTCCAACCCAACACTATGACATTAGATAGGATCAAATCATGCACTATCGATGCATTTCTTAAAAATTTAAGATATGAAAACTTGTTTTGGACCAAATTATGATATTAGGGTGTTGATTTAAACTTCTATTGTAACAAGCCACACTATCACAAAAATAATTCATAGAAAATAGGACAATTCCCAAACTCCATAAAAATATAACATCTTCACTGCAAAAATTAATTGCAAAAATTAATTTCAATCGAGTCTCTCTCATGAATCAAATTGTCAATAAAATAAAGAAAAGTTAACCTTTTAGGAAAAAATTTGAATCACAGTAGAATGCAAGAATGGTGCATATTCCATATGCTCAGCATCAAGTGAAAACTAACATATCTTTATATATAAGATGTGATGCATGGTGTAGTGTTTTTCTTCTTAGCACACTTAGATTTCAATCATTATCATATTTTTTTTTACTTCATCATGTCTTTTAGATTCTTCAGTGCCTACAAGGTCTTCCTCACCATTGAACTTGACATCTATGGGTTTAGAAAAGTATTACAATTCACTTGCACCCTAAGTATTACACATTTTAGTTAGGAATGTTTCATTTCTTCCAAATTATCTCACCCAAGCCATAACCAACTTACCATGTTAAACGACATCTCGGTACTTGAATATGTCATCATTTTGTTTATTCTTCTACAAATGATCACAATTACTTAAAAGTGGTGGAAAATCATATATAATAGGTTGTATTGCATTTTTTATCCCTATTAATTTCTAATAGCTTATTATTACAATACTAGATAATCACTGTTATATTCCATTATTACTAAATTTAAGAGAAGATGCATTGTAAAACCCTAAGAGTGTACACTTCTTTTTTTAATTGAATGTCCTATGTGCACTCCCTTTGTTATTTTCAACATGTAGGCAACCACCATACTATTTATTGGTCACTTGTGCACATCGTGCTTTTCTTCTTTCTTTATAAGATAGGGTAACTACATACATGTTTGTAGGAACATTATACATGATTTTTGTTGTGAGCTTTATCTGAGTATAATATATCCTTTTTTTCTCTTGGATTGTAGTTGTCATAGTGTTTATATTTCCAACTTGGATTGTAGTTGTCATAGTGTTTATATTTCCAATGCTTATGATGCTTCTAACCTATGCATGTGAATGACAATAAGATTTTTCAATTACAACATTTTTCAAGATGGGTGCATCTTTCATAGAGTATGTTAAAAAGATGTTGATTACAATAGCAATAATTTCCTATTACTTTTGGTGTCAATTTTATTTCTTTTACTCATGGTTTGAATAAAATAATTGTTGATTTTCCCATCTTATAATGGACACATATAAAAATCTGATTGGATATAGCGCAAAGATGGAGATGTAAGAGACTTCTAAATATCGGGATGAACGAGACGGAGCTAATACTGCCAGGGTCCAAACTCCTAGCCATTCGTCATTTTCACAGGCCAGCTGCCTCAGAGTCAGAGATCAAGGTCCTCACAGCACTTCCTTTCCGCTTCAAGCCAGATTCTACGTCCTTAGAAAGGCCCGCGGCACGCTGATCCGGAAAGTGTAGGTCACCGGTGGTCATATCGATGGTTTCAAAACTGCATTTGCCAATCCTAAGACGATCCCTTGAAGCTTTTCTTTAAAGATTTTAGTCCGTTCTGCAGTCCTCCAAGCCCCGCTTCTTCTGAATTGCTTGTAAAGAAGTTGGAGGAGATCCCTCCTGGGAGCTTTCTCCTGCAGGAGCCTCAACACGCCTTCCTCTCTCCGGGCAAGTAAAAAGTCCCTCATCGGAGTTCACTGGCCAAGGGCCCAGCCCCAAACGGTGGAGGCATGGACGAATGAACACTGGAAGCCGCTGATACAGGGAAAATTTTCTCTGTGCGCAGTAGGAAGGGTTTTTTTTTTGTCCTCAGTTTCTCGAGGAAAGAGGACCGAGATCTAGTTTTCAGATCTGGACCCTAATTCATGGGGTCGAGAGGACTATTATTAGCCCCCTGGACTCCTGACTCAATCCCAAAGCCGAGATCACTGTTTCTGGCCAGCCATAGTCAGCTCTTATCTCCCCTTACACCTCCGGGGAAAAAGCTCCCAAGGACATTGAAATAAGCTTGGGCTTCGATAGTGGAACCAAAGGGGGACAGATTACTCACACAGATTTGTGTTGCTGAGGTAGTCCCAGAAAGGCCTTCCAGAGGCCATCAAGCTCACCCTGGGGGAATGGGTGTCTTATCCAAGAGTTGGACTATGAACAGATCCCTTTCAAATGCTCCTCTGCACATGCATACCTGGCCATTTCTGTGTTATCCCAAAGTCCCCAAGAGCAGACCAAAGAAGACGCACTTCAGCCAAGAACCTGGACAAGGCACCAAGGCTTAAAGGATCCTCCTCCCCAGCTATGAAGGCTAATTTCCATCCAAAGAAGCCTCTAGTAAATCAAAAGTCAGCCTTTCTGGACACAAGGAGGATGAAGATCTAGATCTGCATAAGAATAGCCATAGCCTTCCACCGATGAAAGCCTCCTGGATTCCACCCCCCCAAGAGTGTCAAGGAATCCTCAGCCCAAATCCGCACCTCAACAGAGGTCCCATGCCTTCCAGCCCTCTTTAGCTTACTCAGGGACACAACAACTCACCCGCTTCCACCCTACCCGGGAGGACGAAGACCAACAAAGATGCAGAGAGCATGAGGCAGCCTCCCAACATCTTTCAGCACTAAAAGCCGAGTCCCTTATTAAGAGGAAAATACCACCCCTCTGCTAATGTTTTGGTTGCCTTCACTGTAGCTCACAAATTTTGTGAGAACTTATTCATGTAAGCAATTTTGCTGGACTCTCTAATTAGCCCCAAAGGCACGGATTGGTTCCCTTTAAGATTCTCACTAGAAGGACACAAGACTGCTAGAGGTCACCATCTTCCAGATTTGTAACTGACTGCTGCCGTAATTGCCCACCAATGAAACATATCCGGCTCTTGTTAAAAAAAAAAAAAAAGTGCAAAGATGGGATTGTTTTCGTATGCCTTCTTGCATGCATTATTCTCACTTATTTGGCCACAATGGCTTGAATAAAAATAATTGTTGGATTCTTTCTTATCTTTATAACGCAAGCATAAAAATCTGATTGGCATAAAGTGCAAAGATGGGATTGTTTTGGTATGTCTTCTTGCATGCCTTATTCTCACTCATTGGTCTTATGAATTTGTGTAGAATCATTTAATATGTCTTTAATAAAAAAAAAAGTTGATCATAATAGGAATACAATTTTTCTCACTTTTGGGAAAGTAATTCTATTTTTCACAATGCCTCTTGGAAAAAAAATTGTTGGATTTTCTATCTTGATTCAAGTACAAAGTGCAAAGATGAGATCGTTTTGGTATTCCTTCTTGCATGCCTTATTCTCACTTACTGGTCTTATGCATTTGTGTAGAATCATTTAATATGTCTTTAATAAAAAGATGTTAATCAAAATAGGAATACATTTTTTCTCACTTTTGGGAAAATGATTATATTTCTTTCCCAATGGTTAGAATAAAAAAATAATTATTGATTTTCTTATTTTTATAATGAACTATAAAAATCCAATTGACATAAAGTGCAAAGATGAAGATGAGATTGTTTTGGTATGCCTCCTTACATGCCTTATTCTTACTTATTGGTCACAATGGCTTAAATAAAAAATAATTGTTGATTTTCTTATCTTTATAATGCATTACAAAAATCCGATTGACTTAAAGTGCAAAGATGGGATTGTTTTGGTATGCCTTCTTCCATGCCTTATTCTCACTTATTGGTATTATGCATTTGTGTAGACTCATTTAATATGTCCTTCCTATTTTATACCTTATTCAAGTTGTCTTCTATATTTTAATTAATGTCAGGGACATTCTATCAATGATAGATAATTGAAACTCACAATGTTTAAGGATGAAAAGTGGGTGAGAATCTCATTGCTTTTTGAAGGATCCAATCAAAATATTCATATTGTTCACAATCATGTTAGTAGTATGGTATTGAATTGGACTCCATATTTTTTAATGTTTAATAGAAATTTATATGGTCTTTCCATCCATATATGTATGATGATTAGATAGTTAAGATTTTGAAATATGCTATGCATTGCAAATTTAACCTTTACAATATTTGTTAGTTTTTTATTATTCATTTCGTTTGGAATTTTCTAGAAATAAGGTATTAAGAAAGCATGTGAGCTTGGTCATCTTTTGTGGCATATTTAATCCTCTGGTTGAACAATTACTTTATCTTTATATTGTCATATTATCTACATGCAAATTTAATCTTTCCAATATTTGTTAGTTTTTTATTATTCATTTCGTTTGGAATTTTCTAGAAATAAGGTATTAAGAAAACATGTGAGATTGGTCATCTTTTGTGGAATATTTAATCCCCTGGTTGAACAATTACTCTATCTTTATATTGCTATATTATCTACAAGACACCTGGAGTTATAACAACGAGCCTTTAGAATTATATTGGATAAATTAAATCAATTTGTGTATGAGCTCTATCTAGACCCAATCCAAACCAATATAAGTGGTTCATTGTTGGAGTTACTTCACACACACCTAGGATTTATTTTTCCTAAGTGGTTTCCTTATTTATTAGTCATAATTATTCATTATCCAGTCTCCTATATTTTAGGGGAGAATATTCCACCTGAAAAATATTCTCTTTCAGTTGACACTTACGTTTGACTAGTTGAGTTGAGTTTAGATGTTGCATTGGTTTTGTCACCATGCAACATTGGGATCATCACCAGCTAATGTGAATTTACCTTGGGATCATCACCAGACTTGTGCATTACCCTTGAGTCCCTGAGTTAACTCCTCACTACTCTTTTTTCAATCAATTAATTGAAGACTAGTTGACTAGTTAACTCAGCTAGGTGACAGTTCACTCCCGTCACTGCCTGAGATACTAGACTAGATGTAAGTTCACTCTTGTAACTGTTGGTGTGTGTCTAGATCACTCTAGAATACCACTATGGTGCATTGGTTCTCCTCCAGTGCACACTCATTGAGTTATACAGAGTATATTATGTGTAATTTTTTCATTATTCTTAACGATTAATGAGAATTCTTCCATTCTTTCACTCCTTCTCTCTCAAATTATCTTTTCAAATGTGTGTATTATTTTTTAGCTAGATCTATTTTGTGCAGGTTCAACACATTTACATGGTATCAGAGCCGACGGACTGCTAAGAAAAAGCTACACCAAAAATTTTTGTAGGTACAAAAGATTGAAGACAGCGGGAAGATGGATTTCCAAAAAGAATTCATTCTTACACCTTACAACTACTTTGCATGGAAGGAGAAAATAGCCACACATCTCAGAACCAGAGGGTTGTAAAGGTTAACCTTGAATACAGATACAGAACCAACATCAGCCATAGAAAAATCCAAGTGTTTAAATCGCATGGATGAGGCACTCGAAACAATTTGCAGTCTTATTTCTCCCGATCTCCTTTTTCGCATATCTTCCTGTAAGACTCTCAATGAAGATTGGACCACCTTGGAAGGGCTCTTTGGAAAACAAGATTAAATGAGAGGACACATGCCAGAGGTGGAGGTGCTCACATTGGATCCAAAAATATTCGACAATATCCAATATTTCTTTACAAAATTCAAGGATTTACTATCGCAACTCAAAGCTTGCGGGGTTGATAAATCGAAGGAGGAGAAACAAATGGTTCTCACCATTCTCTCCAAGCTTGGTCCTGAATTATTTGTATTCATATCCACATTCCATTCTGTCAGATTCGCCTCTGGAGCCACATGGAAGATGCCTTCTCTTGAGGAGTTTATCGAATCCCTGACACAAGAGAAAACCAAGCTTATTAACATGGGCACAATCAAAGGCCCAAAGGCGCATGCACTCACTATGCAAGATGGAAGCCATAGATATTAGAAATCTAAAGATAAATACAAAAGGAAAGATCATGCACATCCGAAGAAGGAAGGGTACACAAAACCCTTCATTGATGCCTCCAGATCCAAAGGGGAAAAGGGAAGAAAAGGGGAGAAATGCACGTATTGTCACAAAGGATTCCATACAGAATCTGCATGCATGAAAAATAAAATATATCTAATGTCTCAAATAATTCAGCAAAACAACGTTGGATATCGCATCCCCGAGGGTTCCAAGAATAAGAAGCCAGAAGATCTAAATTCCAAGAAAGGCAATTCTATCCATGCCTTGATTGCCATCAACTCCTCTCCCGATGCTTGGATCGTAGATTCAGGATCATCACATCACATGGTTGCCTTCAATATATTCTTCTTTGGATGCATGCAAAGGTCCTCCTATTATAATGGGGGGCAACTCTGCTATTGAAGTCACTGGCAAAGGAAGGATTGAACTGACCAACAGAAGCTTCGAGAATGTGATGCACGTTCCCAAACTTTCTGTCAACCTTCTCTCTATGTTTTAGATGATGAATTATGGAACCGGAAAGAAAGTTGTATTCACACAAAATTCTATGGACATATATGACATGCAAACCAACTCCAGGGTTGCTACTGGTGAGGTAAATCATCAGTCTAGATTGTATACATTTTCTGAATTCATTGAACTTGATTCTGCTTTACTGCTTACTCATGTTGATGAAAGTAGTAGGGTATGGCATGAAAGGTTTGGACATTTGAATTTTAGATACATGCAACAATTTAGCAAGAAAATATTGGTTGATGGTCTACCAGACATCCATTTCTCCAGGGGAGTGTATGAGGGATGTGTTCTTGGAAAACACCCTTAAGAGAAATTCAACAAAGGAAAGTCTCAGAGAGCTTCTGCACTTTTAGATCTGATCCATAGTGACCTTATGGGTCTTTTTATGCATCCATCCATCATAAAAGTGAGGTTTATTCTCATTTTTTTTTATGATTTCTCACATTTTACATAGATCTACTTTCTCAGGAAAAAATACGAGGTCTTTCAACACCTCAAAGATTTCAAAGCCCTAGTTGAGACACAGTCCGGAAAGAAGATCAAAGTCCTTTGAAATCGTAACGGGGGAGAGTATGTAAATCATGAGATCCATAATATTTTCCATGAGGTGGGGATTCATTTGTAGCATACAATTCCCTATACTCTGCAGCAAAACGAAGTTGTTGAGCAGAAAACCAGATCTCTAAAGGAGATGGAATCTTGCATGTTGCATGCAAAGTTACTACCATAGAGACTATGGGTCGAAGCACTTAATTGTGCAACATACATCCAAAACAGATCTCCCCATAGATCTGTCAAGGATAAGGCCCCCTATGAGGCTTGGAGCAGCCTCAAACCGAAAGTGACCCACTTTCGCATTTTTTGTTCACGTGCATGGGCTTGGATTCCCTCTGAAAAGAGGAAGGCACTTGATCCACAGAGAACTGAGTGTATTTTTGTTTTATACTCTGATGGTGTGAAGGGATATAGAATTATTAATCTTTCCTCGGACTGGATCATCATTGAGCAAAGTTTCCAATTCGAGGAAAGTGTCTTGCATGCACCTCAAGAGTCGCATGCAGACACCTTCATTCTTCCACCTGTCTTAGATGATGAACATGCACATGCCGACTCTTATTTAGATGAGATTTATGATTCATAGGACTCAGATGATTTAGATTCAGAGTCAGTACAGTCATATGCAGAGTCACAACATCCAGATGCAGTTGCAGAGCCAGAGCAGAGGCCCAAGTGGGCACAGACTACTCTTCAAGATGCAGGGGATCTCGTTGGTAATCCAATCGATACTAGGAGGACTCGATCTGATTTCGAGGAGCCTCCTATTTCACTCACTGCCACTGAACCATTTCCCTCCGAGCATATTTTCTTGGTTCAGTCTTCATATCCATAGTCTTATGGCGAGGCTACTAGAAATCCCTTTTGGGAATTCGCCATGCAAGAGGAGTACAACTCGCTCCTCGAGAACTAGACTTGGGATCTGGTTCTCCTTCCTTCTGAGAGGAAATTTTTCAAATGCAGATGGGTCTATAGGACCAAGAGCGCAGCGGATGGAAATATTAGTAGATACAAATCCAGGCTTGTCTCCAAAGGCTTTCAACAGGTGCATGGTATTGACTATGATGAGACCTTTGCTCCAGTAGCGAAGATGAATTCCATATGATTGGCACTTGCCATTGCAGCAGCCAAGGGATGGGAAGTCCATCAGATGGAAGTGAAGAATGCATTTCTTGACGGTGATGTTTCTAAGGAGATTTATATGGAGCATCCCCAGGGATTTATGCAGGACTCATCTTTGGTCTGTCGATTGAAGAAGTCCCTTTATGGCCACAAGCAGGCTACGAGGGCATGGTATGCCAAGATGGACTCCTACTTTTTGTCACAGAACTTTGTACGTTGTAAATCAGACCAAAATTTCTACATGCTCAGGATGGTTGATTCACTCCTACTCTTAGTTTTGTACGTTGATGATTTGTTGATCATCGGTTGCTCGAATTCAGCGATTGATGCACTCAAGAGGATTCTACATGGCAGGTTTTTTATGACAGACATGGATCCGCTACACTTCTTCCTTGGAATTGAGATCAGTCAGGATGCATCAGGCATCAAACTGTCTCAGGCCAAGTATGCACGAGATCTCCTTGAGATATTTCACATGACAGACTGCAAGTCTGCTCCGACTCCTTTATTATCAGGAGTCAAACTTGAGGATGGAGGGGATACTCCACTGGTTGACAACACATTGTACAGACAGCTAGTGGGGAGCTTGTTGTATCTCACACACTCCAGACCAGACCTCTCATATGCAGTGGGCACAGTTTCCAGGTTCATGCAGGAGCCGCATGAGCTACATTGGAAGGATGCAAAGCATATCCTTCGATATGTACAGGGAACCATCACCTTTGGGATTCATTATGCAGTAGACTCTACATTATATCTCATCGAGTTTATTGATTCCAACTGGGCTGGCAATAGCATTGATCGCAAGTCCACATCTGGTTACTCACTTAGTCTTGGTTTCAGGCTTATATGTTGGTCGAGAAAGAAGCAATTACATTTCTCTATCTTCAGCCGAGGCAGAATACAGAGGGGTATTTAACATAACCATTCAAGCTATGTGGCTACAACATTTTCTCACTGAGTTGGGCATTCCGTTTTATCAGTCGATCGCCATATGGTGTGACAACCAGAGCACTCTGAAGTTCTGCATAGATCCAGTTCAGAGGAAGTGGACGAAGCACATTGAGATACACATGCACTACATCTGGGACTTAGTACACAAGGGGATCATCGACTTACAGTTATGTCCTTCAGCAAAACAGATGACAGACATCTTCACCAAGACCTTCACTGAGCAGAAGTTCCATTCTCTGTGAAGTCGTCTTGGAGTGAAGGACACAATTACCTAGCAATTGTAGTTATTCTTTTTACATACATTGTACCTTGAGGGGGGGATTTTCCATGAGGTTTTCCCTCTTTCCTCACTTTATTTTCATTGTATATTTTGTATTTGGGTACCTAACATGGCCTCGTTGTCGGGACCCATTCTTTATTTTCACCATAGTAATGTTCAGGGGGGGTGTTGGAGTTACTTCAGGGTGAAATCATGAAGAGGGGTTACACTTTTGCTTGTTTTATGAGAAAAAAAACTGTATTTTCACAAGTTATTCAACTTTTGACATACAAAAGTATTTTTTTTATTTAGAATTTCACTTTACAGTAAAAACAAAACTTGTGAAGAATTGTGTTATCTTTCCAATGACTATTTTTCAATTTTTTTTTATCACGATTTGATATGTCAATTTGACAATTGTTTAATAGTATGTTCCGTAAACATGAAATGAATGATAATGAGTTACTTATTTCTACAACAATGTATCTATTATTAAACTTATGTTTTTAAGAAATGAAATATACTGCAACAATCTACAGAGACTATTATATTATGACTATAATTTTGAATCTAACGGATGAATATTATAATTTCTAGAATTTTTTTAAGTTGATCAAGCTGAAAACGTTGCAGATTTTAAACACATGTTTTTCTACACGTTGTATCTATCTTATTTTTTACTTAAAAATAAAATCTAAATATACTCTTTTGAAAAGAATAGTTTAAGGATTATGAATATATTTTTTTCCAAATTTTTCACTGTATATTTTTAGAGATACCGATATTTCATTTCACCGAATCATAATGTCTGTTGAAAATATTATGTAGTGATTTTGTTAAAAAATTAAATAAAATTAGATAAAAATAAAGAAAATGAAAACAAATTATAGAAATTGAAAGTAGATCCAATTTTGGAAATGCTGGTGTCAATTTCGAAACCAAATTATCAGTATTTGCAGGAGTCCGCAACCTCCGAAGTTCAGTTAAGCTTGGGGAAATTCTCTGGTTTTAGTTTTCAGTCCCAATTTCCTTTTTTCGGCTGAAATAATATTTCGGCCGAAAGAATAAAATCTAACGAAAATCGTCAAAACTGAACGATTTCCAAGGTTTTCAGCCGAAATACTGTCGTACAAATTCCGTCCGTCGGAAAAAATGAAACGACACCTCGTATTGTTTCCTTTGGCGCCAAATTGTATAAATAGGCCTTCGACCGAACACATTTAACACAATTCATTGTATGGACAGACATATATAAGCTCGAGGATAGGGATTTCAAAGAATTTCTATTACTGATTGCAGCTGTATTATTTTCTTTCTTTATTTCTTCCCTCTGTTCCATAAGCTTAATTGGAGGATCGATATCGATACATGGTGATTTTCTAGAGCACTTAAACAAAGTTTTGAATCATCTTTTTGGTTTTTTTTGAATAAGGTAATTGATGTTTGTTCAAGTTTTTATTAGAATAACAATTTATATGTTGAAAGATAAATGTTGAGCATTTTTTCAAGGTGATGTCTTTGTTGAACATATATTTTACAGATAACTATAAAAGTCATGGGAAACAAAAGTTTGTGCAAGAGAAAATATGATCGCACTCAAGATGATACTCGCCAAATCGAACAAAGGAAAGAGCTTTATCGGAGAAAGAAACAAGAACGTGCAAATATTGAGGAAAGAAACGATGATAATGTCCATAGAGATTTTCGACAACAAGAAGTTCAACCAGGTATGCATGCATATATGATGATCGAGCACACGACACACATTGGGACTGTATTCAGAAAGTACAAAATTCAAACTATAGAATTCAAATTTAAAATATCTTAAATAATATAATTGATTGTAATTACAATTTGATGTTTTTCAAAAAACATAAATAGATTTGTCTCATAATGTCGAAGAAGACATTGAAACCGAAATTAAAGCAGAAGACGTTGAAACCAAAATTGAATCAGAAGATGAATCACCTGTAGGTATGTACATAAATTTAGATTAATACAATATAAACACTCAAGTATATATAACTTAGTGAATTCGTGTTCGGGTTATGTTTTTTAATATAAACTTTAAATTGAAATATGCAGGAGAATCTATCAACATTGATGATGAAATATTAGAAAATGTTGATACTGACAAATTTGGGAAGAAAAAAGATAAGCATTATATAAAATATCGAACTAAGAATATGTATAATACTTTTTTCAAATATGAATCAGTAACAGTACAAGCTCAACTTTTACTTTGTCTATTGAAGTCAAAAAAGTTAAAAGAAGCTATATCATTATTGGGTATTCAAAAGTCGACAAAGAATACAAAGGTGCAACAGAATGTCTTTAACAATATAACTAGTGTACTCAAAGCTTTTGGAAAATCTCGAAAAGAAGATGTACGTGTTGCACGTAAAACATTACAAACAACAATTGTTTCAAGGAGCAATATAAAAGATCGTTTGACACTACACATGGAAAAAACGATGGAAACGTCAAGAAAAAAATTGCACAAACATAGAAAATTTCATTTCCAAATAGATGTAAATGATGAATTCGCTTGTTGGATAGTAATTTTTAGATAACCCTACAAATATAGACTTGCAGAAAATGTTAAAGAATTGGCCCGTAATTGTTGGTTGGAATAATCTTGTGTTTCACCACATACAAGGGATGTGTTGCAACAAATAATAGCACGAAATCAATATGAAGAACATCCAAAACATATATTGCCAATGAAACAAATAGAGTTGTTTAATAAGTTCAAAGAAGAGCACAAAGAAGTTAAAATTTTCATCCATACATTTGTGCAACAAAAACCAAGGTTTGTTAGACCCATCACTATCCGTGACACATGTTGTTGTCGTTATCATGTGGAGTTTGAGTTGTATTACGACACTTTTTTGGATTTTGGTAAAACGTTATGGCCAGGTTCACCTCCTCCTTCCACATTCCGTGTTTTTATATCTAAAATTCTATGTGAAAGAGAAGATGATGATTTATTTTACGAAAAAAAATGTGTTGATGGAAAGAAATGTGATCGTTGTGGAAATCTAAGTTTGTTTCATTCAAAGTATCATATTGATATGAATGATCTATCATTTTCTAATATAAGAGTCAATTAGAAGAGATATGAATATATGAGCAACACGACTCCACATTCTTCAAATGTTATTTCCAAAAGGCTTGATTTGAAGGTAGATAAAATCTGTTTGATAGAGTTTTTGAAGAAGTTTGAGGAAGAAATCTATAAATACACCAAGCATTCACATAGAGCTCGATGGAAAGATCTACAATTCAAACAATCCTGTGAAGTGTTTCCACCAGGGACAATTTTGTCTGTAGTGGATTTTGCAGAGAATTACACATTCACTGCACAAAAAGAAATACAGAGTGAATATTATCATTCTAATCAAGTCACCATATTTGTCCACGTTCTATATAGACATACTCAACGGAGTCTTCCAAACATATAAAACACTAATGACAATCGACATGTTATTAAAGAATATCACTTTTATATAAGTGATGATCGAACACACGACACACATTATGTACAACATTGTTTTGATAAATTTTATGATTCATTGAAAGAACGCGAAATCATATTCGATCAACATTGGATATGGTCTGATGGGTGTGTGGGTCAGTTCAAATCTACACGATCATTCTATTGGTTATGTCATATTCATAAAAAATTAAACATTACACATTGTTGGGATTTTTTTGAGACTGGTCATGGAAAAGGAGATCACGACGGTGCAAGGGCATGTATAAAACAAGCACTTCGAAGGTATCAATTGAACCCTCATGTCGATCGATTTGAATATGTTGAACAAGTTGTTGAATGGTGCAACATGGCGCTAAGCCATGAATATAATCCGTCAAGGGATGTGCGCAGGTGTGTCTATATATAAATGTTACATGTATATACATAGGATATATCGTGTTCAAATTTATATTCAATCTTCAATCATTTTCTTGAGAGATTTCAAGTTAACAAGTTCTTGTCTTGTGTAGGTATTTTTGGCATATTGGAATCGAAGATGTAAATAGATCAATCTCATATGATGCCAATACAATACCTGGGACAAGAAAAATATATTTAGTTAAAAGAAAACGTTTTCAAAATGGGTTTGCATTTGATAGATGAAATGACTCTTGTTTTTGTTCAGTTTACATAGACGACTCAGAATCCATAGATATTTGCGAGAACGAAAATGCAGGATATGTTAAAGCTTGGAGACAAACTGAACTTAATGTAAAAGGGAAAATGATACTTGCAAGCTCAGAGGAGATGGAATCAAATGAAACTATAGTGTCAGTTGATGGTGATAAAGTTTCTGATCTTGTTAGAGAAGATAAAAAATTTATGTTTAAATTTTTTCAAATAACTTGTAGATACATACTTGTGTGATAATCTAACACAAATTAATTGTTGTCCAATATATCCAATTATTTGCAGGAGATGTTTTTGTTATGGTTGCACCTGTAGACAACACTGAAAACGTGAAATATTAATTGATGCGATGCACGGAACAAAAGATGAGGCTATTAGAAGATTTTGATGATAACAGTTTTATATATGAAAGAGGATCCATTGTATTGAAAGGATATTTTTTTCAAGAAACCCATCAAACCGATACTCATGTTCACTTTCAAGACTACCAGTCAGATGT
>SNQJ01S0039823.1:6438-23913 GCA_010110895.2 Picea sitchensis
TAGTTGTTTTGATTTATGTAGATGACATTATTTTTTGCTGTAATAATGATTCCTCTATTCAGTGGTTTGCTAACTCTATGCAAACTGAGTTTGAGATATCCATGATAGGAGAATTGTCATATTTTCTTGGCTTACAAGTAAAACAGAGTTCTGTAGTAATTTGTATCTCTCAAGAAAAATATTTGAAAGAGACGTTAAAGAAATTTTAGATGGAAGATTCTTCTCCTGTTAGTACACCTATGATGGTTGGTTACAAGATCATTAAATATGACATTTCACCCAATCTTGATCAAAGGACATACCGATCAATGATAGGTAGTTTTCTGTACATCACAACATCTCGTCCTGATATAATGCAAGTTGTTGGAATGGTAGGTCGTTATCAGTGAGTTCCTAAACAAAGTCACTTGGTAGCTGTCACAAGGATATTCAAATACTTGAAGGGAACAATGAATTATGGTCTATGGTATCCCAGAAATAAGAATTTTCAGTTTACTGCTTATTCAGATGCAGATTGAGTAAATTGTGTGGATGAGAGAAAGAGAACCAATGGAGGTGCCTTCTTCCTAGGTGACTTGTTGGTAGCATGGATTAGTAAGAAGCAGGGATCTATTTCCTTATCAACTACAAAAGAAGAGTACATTGTTGCTGCTACTTGCTGCACTCAGACTTTGTGGATGATTCAAACTCTTGCAGATTTGAAGGTAAACTATATTGTTCTGATTACAATTCACTGTGATAACACCAGTGACATTAGTGTCTCCAAGAATCCTATTCTTCACTCCAAGACTAAGCATATCCCAATAAAATACCATTTTCTCAGAGAAAAAGTTACAAATAGATTCATTCAGCTAAATTATATTCCTTCCATAGAACAGATAGTTGATATCTTTACTAAACCATTAGTAGCGACCCCTTTTGGATATCTTCGTCAAAAGTTGGGGGTTATAACTTCTTTCATCTAATCTGTTCACCTAGTTAGGGGGAGTACTTATTGAATATCTGTTGTATTTCTAAGATGCTCATAGTTGACAGGAGGAGTATGTATCACAACAACTCCGACAGAGCATGTTTCTTCTTTGACATTCATGTCAAAGGGGGAGAAAGTGTGGTAATTTCAAGGATGCTACAATGGTAGTAATTTCAAGGATGCTATAGTGGTATAGTTGCATGTTTTTCAAGTGTGATAATTTAAAGGATGCTACAGTGGTATTAATTTCAAGGATGCTACAGTGGTATAGTTGCATGTTTTTCAAGAGGTTGCCATCAATGCCAAAGGGGGAGATTGTTGGCATGTTTTTAGACAGAGGCAGAGTATGTGTGTTTGTCATTGATGGTGAATATGAGAATGATAAATAGTGCAACGATAATGGCATGAAAATGGCAAGATCAACAGTGAAGAGAAACAATGATCGTTGGATCCGATTCAAAATTCTCGATGACTGTCAGATCTGAATTCAGATAAGAGGAGCGCACAGTATAAGAAAATAGATCTCAGGCATCAGATCTGAGCCCGAAGACTGACCGTCATTGGATCCATAAGAAGGAGCACGGTCTTTACGTGCAAGATGAAGCGAGCATACAAAATCTCGAAAGCAGGAGGATCGTCCATCTTCAAGAAGGACACGTGGCAAGCGACTAGAATTCCGCTGACCTGCACATTGGAGGAGTCAACGGAACATGGTGTGGGAACTTGCGATATGCGAAATTCTGAGAATTGATCTAGACCTTTGGATCGAGGTATGTTGTGGAACGTTGGATGCAGAGGGCACATGGCGATTGATTGGCATTTCGTTGATTGGAAAGTCAAAGAAAGGAGGTGCTCTATCCTATAAAATCGTGAAATGTGAAACCACGACTTAATCTGAGTCGTTGCTCAAAGGGAGATCGTGGACCGTTGATCAGGCATGACGAAGGCCCGTGAAGTTGCAAAATCACGATAAGATATTGAACGTTGATCCAAGAGGGACATGTGGTGAGGGATTAACTTTTCGCTGACTAAAAATTCAAAGGAAGGAAATGCTCTAACCTTGCAACTCGCGATATGTGAAATCGCGATAAGGTCTGGCTCGTGGTCATAGACAAGGTCACATCGTCAAAGGCTTAAGGGAAGGAGTTAATTTCTAAGCTCCATTTCAGGGATCACAACTTGGAGTGTCGAGACCCTTCATCATAGGAATCCTGAAATGCGAGATCGCAATGAGATCTGGACCATCAGATCATTGGAGATCTTGATCGTTGATCAGGCTCGATGAAGTTCATAAGTTCGCGAAATGCAAAATGACTTTTGGTGTAGGTTGTGGTCACCCCCGATGGTCCTGTGAGAGGGAGGAGCTAGCGGAGCTAAGCTTTATTTCGGGGATGGCAACTTGGACCGTCGAGACCCTTCGACACAGGATTACCAAAAAGTGAAATGTGAAACACATCTTGATTAGGCCCATGGTCACATCTAGTGGGCATATGGGATAAACGCAAGACCCTGCGGATTTAATCCAACGGTGCTGGTTATTTGAGCATCTGATAGAAGGGATACTATTGATATTTACGATTAACTGTTCAGTTACGATTCATTTAGTAGAACCAAATCATGTTTTTTGGATGGTTGGCGATTAAGTGGCCGAAGCGTTGTTGGCCCAGGTATTCGAGGTGTAACTGAAGTTGTGTGAAGTGCATAAAAGAAATATGGAGTGATTGTGAATGGTTGGTTGTTCTTAATGAAAAATGAGTTGAACTGTAAGAAAGGGAAAATTACAGTATGCACAGTGTGAGACCGACAATATGCGCAGTGTGAGATAAAACTCAGAGATGAGTAACAGATGATGAATAGACAAAATCAAGAGCAGAATTGCAGAATAGATTGAAGCAGAGAAGAATTGCATAACAGATAGAAGCATAGAAGAATTGCAGGACCGAAGAGAAGTGGTAAGAATTGAAACACCTGCGTTATTGGTTATTCGATCATTTTACTCCTAATCAGGGAGGAAGGGTGGTGCTAGGGAGGACTGCGGTCCTCTGATATTCGAGTTGGTGCTTGAATATTGGGAGTTGTAGCTTNGGGAAAACACAATTTTTTTTGTATGCAAGTTGGTTCTTGTATAAGTGGAAGTAGGTGCTTTCATTCAGTCGGTGCTGGAACACTCAGGGAGTTGGCGCTTCCTTCTAGTCGGTGCTAGAGAAATCAGAGAGTTGGTTCTCTCAACAAGTTGGAGCTTGTAAAACAGAGGTAGTAGCCTCACTTTGAGTTGGTTCTCAAACATAGATGATGTATAGAAATTAAAAAGACTGCCTATCATTTCAAAGAAGAAGAGGTTTTCTCCCTTTATGGGTTTCCTCGTGAAAATCTATCTCTGTGTATATTTTATGTGTGATTGATGCTCATTATTTATGTTGTTCATATGATGTATAATATTGATGGTCACTTGATGAAAGATTAAAAATGTTTTAATAGACTTAAAATTGTTTAAGCACAATAACAACTGATTCACCCCCCCTCTCAGTTGTCTGAGTAATTTCAACAGAAGATCATGCTGGAATTTTTTTAGCAAGCTTCTCTAAACTCCTTCATTCTCTGAGTAACATCCCATACCTAGAAACTCATTTTCCATTGTTCCTTCCTTCTCTTTATAACTACAGGGTGTGTTCCTATCCCTATTGCGTTATCGAAGGAAGAGCCTCACCTCTTGAGTTGATTCTTGAAGGTATTTGGAGGAACCTAGGGTAGTTGGCTCTGAAAAAGATGAATTAGGTTGTAACTACCTTTCTCACATTGTTGGTAATACAAGAGTTCTCTTTACCTCCTATTGTGTGTTTAATGGTTCATTGTAATATTATATTCTAATTTCTTTCCTATATATTTGAATCCATCCACATGATATATGTTATTTGAATGTATAACTACCTTGTAGAAACATATTATTGGTTTCCTATTGCAAGCTAGTTCCGACAGAGATCAAGAGTGCTTCAAGAAGTGAGAGTGGGGATCGACATCGAACAAAAGATTTAAGGTGTGAGGCCTTCCCTTCTTTCTTTCTTTCTCTCTCCCTCCTTATAAAAATAGTTATTTCTTGTATGCATTGATATATATAGGGCTTGGTTCTATCTTCTAAGTTTGGTCTTGCTCTGTTGTGACTTGACCCAAGGTCACGGGGAAATATCCCTTAAACACTATATACAACGGAAACGACTGGAGATTACCTCCATAGTTCACACTAGCATCACTACAATCTTTGGTAAGGAAAAAAGTGGGATGTCTCAACCTTCCTCCAACCTTGTGTTATTCCATCCTCCCACCTATGTCAACTCTACCTTCTATGGCATGCCTAGATTTCCACTGGACCATCGACAACATAATTCAAAATCTATTTCTTAAGGATGTTACCCATAAAATACATAACCTCGAATCCACCTTTCCAAATCCTTTTCCATTGATGACCTGGCAAAAGAGAACAACTTTATCGCTGATGACCTAGAAAAATAAAATAGCTCTATCGTTGTTGAAAGTAAAGAATATTCCACATGAAGAAACTAAGGCTGCATATCTAGTTCCACGTATTACAGGTCCGTGAGTGTACTACTAACATATCGATATAACAAAACTAAAACTAGACAAAACATACAAGAATGCTTATGATAAGGCTAGACATTTAAACATATATTCCTGGATTTTGTAGTTTAATCCCCCACACAACAGTTTTGAAAAGGTACTAGGTATAAATTTTGCAACTCTTTTATGGGATTTTAATTCTAGAAAACTCTACAGATTGGCAATGTTATTAAGAGAACTTGCTAAGATAAGCCTATAGCATGGAGGAGAATCCCTTGATGATTTAGTGAACAATATCAATTTTTCAAGTTCTTCCAAAGATGTTGACAATGAAAAAATGTCCCTTTTAGAATGAATATTGTTGTCACAGGATACATGTTCAGGATCTAGAACACTTTGGAAAATTGTTTTGGACTAGTGTTGTATATCTCTCCGATATATCGTTGATATTCCGATAAATTCCTAGTTAAACCCTGTTCAATATATTCGAAATATTCTGACATATTCTGAGTTAGACCTCTGTATTGTGACATTTTCCATCAATATCACCGAGAATTTATATTCCAGACCCTTTCCTATACTTTCCCTGAGATGATATATACAAAATTGTTTTGGACATGCTTTCGTTTGTACATTCCAATGTTTGACATTCAAAATCTGTTGAACCTTTCCATGCATCTTGCAGTCTTTTTGAAATACATTTGCACATTAGGTGAGGTCTGGTAAAAAGTTGACGTCACACCATTGACCTGGGAACTGTAGGTGAAAAATGTAAAAAAGTTACATTATTTTCTGCAATAGCATCCTCACTAGACAACTTATAATCAAATTTCAAGTCAATCCAATGATGTAGATTCACAGATAGTTGATCACTTTCTAAATTTGCATGATGTAATGATATAAAATCTTCTGGGTTGGGTTGGCTTCCCATGATGGTACTGCAAGGTCACTCATTCCTGCATGAATGGAATAGAAAACCCGAGGATAAAACTCAAGAATAAATTCATCAAGAGTCCATTGGTACAAACGTTGCATATTAGCCAGATACTCCTTTGGTTCATAAACAGACCATACAGTACGTCATAACACATTCAAAGATAACATTCTTGATTTATATCTAAAAACAAACAGTTCAGAGAGATACTCATTTGAAACATGGTGTGGTATTTCATAACTTGAGTAAGTAAAATCCAATGGATTTTAGTTAGTGATTTTACTGGTAAAGTCTATAGAGGTATACATACCCTACCCCCACTAGATTTGAACTTGTGACCTTAGGAGAAAACACATGTTCTTAACCATTAGGACCACTCAGGTTTATGCATGATACAAATGATACAAATGTGAGGAGAATACAATATTAACATAAGTATCATCCCTATGAAAATATCCAATTTTCTCAAGCAACATTTTATAACCCTGGATTATTTGTATTACAATCTAAGGACCATTAATTGTTTCCATGTGTTGTGGAAACGATGGATATCCCAACTCCATAAGTGACAAGATCAACTTCCATTGAGAATATTATTATTGTTGAACCAAGTGCTTCAAATCTAATGCAATCTCCACATAATTGTGTTGCAGATCCATAATTTTATTTTGTATTGAGCTCAAACATTGACACCTTCTATGCAAATCAATGGAGATGTTAGAAGAGCAAGAGGTGATTATTTCCAAAGTATTGAATTTATTTTCATTGTACAATATCACCAAACTAGCTTATGCATTTCATGGATATTACCATAGGAAACATTTCAATGGAGCATACAAACAAAATTATGGAATCGCAACAACAGGTGGGCTCAAATGTGACAAATAACATAGGGTGGATAATTCATTCATGGAGAGATTGATTTGGTCAAGCCTCAAACAATGGCGTGGAGGTTAGAAACTCAGTAAGAGGCTTTAAAACATGAATGGGATGAGTCTTACCTCTGACTAAATATATGTGCCATTCAAATTTAGATACGGATATTCTCAAAGGTAACCACATAATTATTCATGTAGAAATTCCAAGTTTGGTTAAGGAATAAAAAATCTTACCAAGTTTATTTGATCAAGTCCAATTTTCCATTCTATAGGTTCTTCCTAAAATGTCTGGATTCCTTCGAACTGAACCCATTTTAAAAGATAATTTTTTTTTTTGGATTTTATGTTGAATATTATTAATGTTCGGTATTGGATGATATTTTAATGGAAATATTGGGATGCTCGATTACAGATGAAGAGAGATAAAATCCCGATGTAGACCTAACAACAGAGATGGGAATCTGAATATGATCCATCGGGCCTGGAACTCATATGGGCATGGGTGTGGGCAAACACATTACGCATAAAGAAGAGTCAAGACACGTATAGATTTTAGTAGGCATCCAAACTTTGTTCATACATTCATGTTCATGTTCAATCAATATTTCCTCACACACATGTTAGGAAAAAATGAATTTGATATCAAAATCCAAGCCCAACTGTGGTAGGTTTGAAATTTATAATGATGAGTAGATGGGGCATGTTGACCTTGAGGCTGAGGGAAGCTAGGGTTTTCCAAATTTGATCATGATGGATTTTTTGTATTCAACATCAATCAACTAATTTGGACATATTAAAGAGTTATCTTGCTACAAGATGGCACTAGCTGGTGAAAGTAAGAATTATATCCATCAACTTGTGTAGTAGATATATTGACTAAATAATGATGACATTCATAAATATAAATAATAATAATATCAGGAATATAGTAATTCTTCTAAAATGTACACAATACATTTTTATTAGAATAAATAATAATAAATAAGTATATAATAATTATCTTAAAGGGGTCATAATACGTATTTATTATGGATATTTGGGTAATTAAAGAGAATGGTAAAATATGTAATTGTAATTAATGGAGAAACCCTAAAGTATAATAAATAATTAAATAATGGATCTTAAGGATTGGTTTCTTTATCATGGATGGACTCTATATAAAGATGGAAAAGGATGATAAAATGACATCTCTCTTTGGTTGGTCTATAGAGAGAACAAGGCTTAATATTGCCAGCTTAGTAGTAAATTGAGGACTCGGGGGAGACTTGCTACTAAATATTAAGTAGCAAGGTCTATGGTTAGGTGGAGAGTCATCCCCCACCTGTTTTTGTTGTTTTCTAGGTTTTTCAGCTGAATGATGGATGAATGCATAGCTAATACTATGAATTCATCAGGTTGCAGGTAAATTAGGTTCTTCAACACAGGTGTGTTCCTCACCTATTAGTGATTTATTGAAGAATCAATGGTTATTTCGGTTCATTGCTGGTAATTTAATAGTAGATTTGATTATTAAATGTGACTAATTTTTTCTTGTATAATTCTTTAGTAAATTGGGCCATTATAGACATCATTAAGATACACTAAAACACACTTTCTCATTGTCCCTTTAAATATTATGTGCATAGCTCTCTAGAAAGTTGCTCTAACATTTATGAGTCCAAATGGCATTTTTTTGTATGCATAAGTTCCCCACTTTGTCTTGAATGAAGTCTTCAACTGATCATCATGGGAAACCAATACTTGATTATATCCTGAGAAGCCATTTAAGAGAGAAAGCATCTCAAATCCATAGACACATTGTAAGATCTTCTCCATGGGGGGCATAGGGTAATTATCTTTCTATGAAGCCCTATTTAAATTTCTAAAGTTTACACATAAATTAATGTCTCCATTATACTTCCTTATAGGTACTATACTGGAAATCCATTGAGTGTGTCTAACGGGGAAGATAATCTTGGTAGCCAATATCTTATTCAATTCTCCTTTCACTAGGGGTTCTAAGTTTGGATGCATCTTCTTCAATTTATGCTAGAAGGGATTTGTTTGAGGCTTCATTGGTATAATGTGTTGAATGATATTAGTATCAAATGTTTTGAGATCATCATATGCGAAAGAAAAAATATCCGTGTATTCTCTAAAGAGCTTAATGTTAGGATTTATTTTTTGTTGAAGAGAAGTTGGTGCCCAGGTTGACAGGTTGACAATATTGCATATATGAGCTATTGGTATTACAATTGGTGACCTTTTTGAACTTATATTGTAAATCATATGACTTCTCTAGTATCACCACTAGCTTTGGAATAACATTTGTTAGAATCATTTTTTCCTTAGTTGATTGTTCTGCAGGAACTTCAGTTAGACAATTCGAATTTGATCATGTTGAATTTTATCAATGGATGAATCTTTAAAAGAATATTTCGCGTGTAGGAAATTGATGATCTATTGATCATCTTCAAAAACCATCCAACTGTTTATGTTGTCAAGTATTGAGGGCTTGTATAACAATTCCACATAAAATGTTTCAGGAATTAATTCATATGATGGAATTAACCTAGAAGCAACATTAGCTAATAGGTCTGTGTTTGAATATAAAGAATGATTAATAGGATTGATATTAAAAGCATCAAAGTTCTTGACTAGATCCCATACCTCTTGTTGGTAGTGTTTGAGATGACTAGAAATGCAATGAATAATATTTCTTACCTATCTTATGACAATTTTAGAATCACCAAACACCTTTATCAATTTGGCTTTTAGATCCACTGCCTTTCTTAATCCTTGAATTAGAGCTTCATATTCAATAGTTTTATTGGTGCATTGGAATTCAAGTCTACATGCTATTAGAATCACATTACCTTTAGGGTATTTGAGAATTTAGCCAACACCTACACCCTCATTGGATGTTGATCCATCAAATAATAGAGTCCACATGTCAGTATTTACCCTGGGATTAGTTTATGGATCTAAGTTAGTCTCTACATTAGAGTTAATCTTATCATTTTAACTAGTATATACATCAAAGTTAGTCTTTACAACTAGGTCAGTGTGTACAAGGATTGGTATTTGTCCTACTTAATATATTGCATTCAAGCGCAACAATTTGTTTGCAATGAAGGATTTTAGATTGCATATGAGATTCCACATGCAAAGATATTTTAGTAGTGAAATATACAAAGAATGTGTCCAAGTTGTAATTCCCCAAAATCGAGTGGTTGAACATTATTGACTCATTTGAATCATTTAGATATGTGATCACATGTTTCACATATTTCTCCCTTTCAATTATTATCTGATTTTGTTTTCCATTATAGGGTAGCCACATATGAGACCAATCAGTGGAAAAATATCCATTCATAAGTGCAAACCAGACTATACTCAATAGGATTCCATATGTTTATGGGATGTCTACCACAATAATGCCTATTGTTTGATGAACTTTTGCATTGGAATCCAACCTTATTAATGCATTCTTCAATTCTACCATAACCTTGACACTTTATCTATCCAACTATATGATTTGGATATCATATTTTTTAGGTTTGGCATTTAATGTTTCACATTAAATGGCATCACATTTGATGAGGCACCTGAATCAACCATACAGTTGTGAATATTTCTGTTAAATATTTCAAAGGTCGATAGGAAAGGGGGAGTGGTAGATTTTGACCTTTTAACAATTTGAGAGGCATTAATAACATATTTCATTTTTACACCCCTTTTCCCAGAATCTGTATCCTTGGAATATTTTTATTTTTTCTTTGTTTCCCCTATGTTAGTGTCTTTGATCGAAGATGATCCTTGCAAAGTATTAATAAAATTTTATTGAATTTGAGGAAACTTCATCAACTCAAACAGGGAAATCTTAGCCTTAGTCATTTTGATATCTTAAAGAAAATCATAATCCAAGTTGGGTCGAGAAGGGGAAGGTGAGGATTCTTTACCATTAGAATTGTATTTCTGAACTGTATAAGTTGTCTTAGCAGGTTTAGAAGTAGAAGATGGATCTAATGAGGATTCCTTACTTTTACTCCTAGTATAGTATGCGTTTTGAGACACATGAATTTCCTCAACTTATTCATATTCATATTCTTCATTTAAATTGAGGACATCCTTAAAATAATTGAATTTTTTTCCTGAAGCTTCTTTTATGTCTTCATATTTATCTTCTTGATCAACCTCCTCTTCTCCCTCTTCTTCCTCCTTCCCATCTATGGATGATTCACTAGTAGAGGCCCAAGATTTAAACACCTTGAGGAATTCGTCCATGTTTGTTATAACCCTAAATTGCACCATACATGCATACCTGGTATCATGCCCTCTCACTTGCTATTTTTGCCAAGCCATCACTGAGAAGCTCTTCTTAAAAACCATATTTTTGAAGATGGACGCACCCTACACCACTACTTCCCACATACACATGCCTGTTGCACCACTACAACTCGCGTACGTACACTAGTTGCACCATTATAGCCCGCGTATACCCACAAATGTTACAAAAATTAAAAATTTGCAAGGAATTCACTTAGATTACAAGCTATTGGGCAGTTTCCCAACTATTCCACTGCTTATAGCTCGTCACCCAACTAAATAACCATCCTTTTTTCATATAAAAGGAGGTGTTGGGGTCTCATTCCAAATCCAAGCATAAGAACAATGAAACTATGCCCATTTCGCATCCCCTCCTTGCCCTAAGAATTCACAGCCACCTTGTGAGGTTTGTGCCAGAATTGCCCATTCTTGCCTTTTTCCTGCAATATAAGACTATTCCATTCCCTAGAGAGTGTGTGAGAGGAGAAATAGATGTGGAAGCACAGTTGGAGCTTGGTGAAGAGGATCCTAGACCAGGTTCAAGGAGCAGTCGGTGATCTCATTATAAGTAAACTTTGTGATCTCAATAAAAATAATACTTTTTATGTCCCGAATATGATGTGTTCAATCTTTATGTTTGATTTATGTTTTATGTTGACATATAAACCACTAATTCATATATGAGATGCATGTTTGTATTTATTTGTTTGTCTATTTTTGAATGCATTTTAGCCTTGGGAGGAGACTTGTAGTCGAGGAGCGATCAAATGCGAAAGGATCAACACGGAATGCAGAGTTTAAGGTAGAGTTATCGAATATTTTTACTTTGTATTTCTTGTATGAATGTGGGGTATATTCAGGGTAGTCTAAAGAGTAGGAGACTTTTAGAAATTTAGATATTCCTACATGTTGAACCCTAGTGTAGTCCATAGGGGGGTCCTTATGAGGTGTTTTCCCCCTATGCAGGAATAGTACCCTGCACAGGATTTTGTTGTCCAAAATGAGGGTTTCCCTCGATAAATATGAAAAATGACGAGAATGTGTTGTTACCAAACGTGTCAAACAAAGAGAATGGAAAAGAACCCACTAGCATGGTGTTGGAATAAATTCCTTGAATACCTACTCCAAACAAGTTGTGGTTCATGTTCGACAAGCGGGCTGCTGGGGAGCACCATTTAGCGAGGGGTACGATGGAGGTATATGACCCCTGCCGTAAGGGAAAGCATTATAGGGGGCTGAGGTGCCCCCCATGGACCCTTGCAAAGGAGCATTTGAACTCCCTGCCCCTAGACCCATGGTCTGTAGGGTGGAGTAGGAGAGGACAAAGTCCATATCAAAGTCAGGCATCACGTATGAAAACAGAGGGCACGTCGCACTCTGTGTGAACGATGCAGTGATTTTTGCCATAGACAGAGTCAGACCCCTGCCCGAAGTAGAGGCAATCGAGACCATAGTGGTTCAGACCGACAAAGGTGGGTTAGGAGGCGGAATGCCCCCAATGGTGGTAGCCATTGAGGGAGTGTGAGGACTCCCTAAGGAAGTAGCAACATTTTCTTCCATCATTGCTTGCAAGACTATTTGATGCTCGTGATGATTTACCCTTGGAGGGACAAATTGTACCACGATGGGCTCTGACAAGTCTGTGATCATAGAGTTATACGGACTGAGAGCTTCTGCTCCAAGGTTAGAAATGGTAGGCTCCTCTGAATTCAAGTGTTCTCCTCTTAGGGATGGCTTGGGCACAGTTTCCTATGGCCCGGTCGCCTCAAACGACCCTTGCTGGTCAAGTCTTTGCCTTAGCAATGGTAGTGGTGGATCCAATGCAATCGGTGGTAGGCCCAAAAGCCTTCATGACCGACGAAGCTATTGATCCTCCACTTTGTGAGAAGATAAATGACACACTAGGGCTCTTACTAATGCTGAAAACCAACACACACTAGAAATGTTCCTATGAGATAAAGCAAGCAAATCACTAACTAGTTGGAAGAACAGTTACACCAGCCAACACTAGAGAAACTTATCGGTGCATGTGAAACTCGAACACGGAAGCACCCTCTGGTATAATCTTCAAAGAGTGGCCTGATGTCTACCCTAGGTACCGCAGTATAACCCCACATTCACTTGTGTAAGTCCCTAAAATAAAGGCAACTAGGTTTCCAGCTCGCGAATAGTCACCAGGCAGGTACAATCTGTTGAAATTACTAAGACAACTAAGAGGGGGCGGGGTGAATCAGTTGTTATTGTGCTTAAACAATTTTAACAATAGTAATACATTCTTAATCTTTCTTCAAGTGATCATCAACATTATACAGCATATGGACAATAAAAGTAATGAGCATCAGTCACACATAAGGTATACACAGAGACAGATTTTCACGAGGAAACCCATAAAAGGAGAAAACCTCTTCTTCCTCGAAATGATAGGCACTCTTTTAAGTTATGTACATCATCTTTAATTGAGCACCAACTCAATGTGAGGTTGCTACCTTTTTTTTACAAACTGCAACTTGTTTGAGAGCACCAACTCTTTGGTTTCTCTAGCACCCACTAGAAGGAAGCACCAACTGGATGGAAGCACCAACTTCCAGTTACACAGGCTCCAACCTGTATAACAAAGAACACTTGTTCTCCCTTGCACCACCCTGCCACCCCGGTTTCTCTGGCTACAACCATATGTAAGCTACAACTCCTTGTGTTCAAGCTCCCACTTGAACCTCTGAGGGAAACAGTCCTCCCTAGCACCTCCCAACCACCCTGGAATATAAATGAATAATTAAACAACCAACTACACAGATAAATCGATTCTTACCACTTCTTCTTTGTTCTGTAAATATGGTCTTCTTCTCACTGTTCTGCAATTCTTCTCTTCCTTTGTCTATTCTGCAAATCTGCTCTGCTTCAACTTGTTCTGCCATTCTTCTCTGCTTCAACTTGTTCTGTCATTCTGCTCTTCTTCAAGTATTTTCCTCATATGTTACTCTTCTCTGAGTTTTATCTCACACTGCGCATATTCTCAGTCTCACACTACGTATCCTGTGATTTTCACTTTCTTATAGTTTAATTCATTTTTCGTCCAGAAAAACCAACCATGTACAGTCTATATATTTTTCTTTTATACACCACACCCACAGCAGTTACCCTTCAAATCTTATGAGGAAAAATAAAAACCGTCTAATCAACTGAAACACCAATCAATAAGGAATCATGAATCAGTTTTGCTAACTAATTTGTAATCTGATGAATTAACTGTGAGAGAGAACTTTATTAATCTTGCCTTTAAATCAGGTTTCGACATTTCGACATTCCTGTGGCCAAGTGTCTCGACACTTCATATTGTGATCTCTAAAACTTTGATACAGAGCTTTTCTGTGCTAGCTCCTTCCTCTATATGACCAAGGCCATGACCAATTTCTTATGCATAAAGTACTTATCGCAAATTCACATTTCGTGAATCTGGAGATGAGGCATCTCGACTCTCTAAGTCGCGATCCCCAAAACCCCGAAATGGAGCTTGTCTGAACTAACTCCTTCCCTTCTCGTGACCACTGGCAGTGACCATAGGCTGTACCAAAAAGGTGCTTCATATTTCACGAATTTATAAACTTAATTGAGTCTGATTGACGGTTGAAATCTCCATAGATCCAACGGTCCAGATCTTATCGCGATCTCGCATCTCACAAGTTTCCACACCATGCTTCGTTGACTCCAAGTCAGCGACTTGTCCTATGATTCAATGGTCCAGATATGATCTTAATTCAATGGCTCCTATCATATCGCGATTTCGCATCTCGCGAGTTTCCACACCATGCTCCATTGACTCCAAGTCAACAACTTGTCCTATGATTCGACGGTCTAGATCTGATCTTAATTGAATGGCTCAGATCATATCACGATTTTTCATATCGCGATTTTGACGTTCTTGTGGTTATGTTTCTTGTCTCTCCAAGTCGTGATTCGTGAAACTCCAAAATGGAGTCGAATCAATGGTCCAGATCACACCTTGATCTAACGGCTGTGATTAAATCGTGATTTCTCATATTGTGATTTCAGTGGTTATATTTCTTGCCTCTCCAAGTCACGAGTCATGAAACTCCGAAATGGATTCGGATCAATGGTCCATATCACACCTTGATCTGACGGCTGCGATTAAATCGTGATTTCACATATCACGATTTTGATGGTTATATTTCTTGCCTGTCCAAGTTGTGAGTTGCGAAACTCCGAAATGGAGTCAGATCAATGGTCCAGATCACACCTTGATCTGATGGCTATGATTAAATCGCGATTTCGATGGTTATATTTCTTGCCTCTCCAAGTCACTAATCGCGAAACTCCGAAATGGCGTGGGATCAACAATCCTGATCAACACTTGATCTGACGGTCATTGGGAATTGTAAATGGGATCCAACGATCAGAAATGTTTCTTCTCCTCCCAAGCTTACTTTGTTCCACTTACTCTGATCTTTCCATCAATGATCTGCCAACAATCCTCTGCACTATCTCTTCTGAGCTTATTCAAATATTCTCTGCAACGTCTTCTCATAATGCCCATCTATTTCATACTTTCTGTAGGCATGTCATCTTCATTGTTGTACTTGCCATCAATGACAAGTACACAAGCATGCGCTGTCTGTTAAATATTTGCCAACATTCTCCCCCTTTGGCATTGATGGAAACACAATCACCCACATGCATTCAGACTCTCCTCCTGGACTGTTTTCTCCCCCTTTGACATCAATGTCAAAGAAGAAAGATGATCCCCCTGAGTTGTTGTAAAACATACTCCCCTTGTCAACTATGAGCATCTTGGAAATACACCAGATATTCAAGAAGTACTCCCCCTGACCATGTGACATATTAGACACAAGAAATTATAACCCCCATATTTTGACAAAGATATCCAAAAGGGGTTGCTGCTAATGGTTTTGTAAATATATCTGCAATCTGTTCTGTAGAAGGTATATAATTCAGTTGAACAATTTTGTTTGTAACTTGTTCTCTGAGAAAATGGTACTTTATTGGAGTATGCTTAGTCTTGGAATGAAGAACGGGATTCTTGGAGACACTAATGGCACTGGTGTTATCACAGTGAATTGGAATGGGATCAGTGTAAGTTACCTTCAAATCTGTAAGAGTTTGTATCATCCATAAAATTTGTGTGCAGCAAGTAGCAACAGCAATGTATTCTGCCTCTGTAATTGATAATGAAATGGATCCTTTCATTTTACTAAGCCATGCAACTAATGAGTCACCAAGAAAGAATGCTCCTCCACTGGTGATTTTTCTCTCATCAACACAATTTTCCCAATCTGCATCTGAATAAGCGGTTAACTGGAAATTTTGATTTCTAGGATACCACAGACCATGAGTCATTGTTCCCTTCAAGTATTTAAATATCCTTTTGACAGCTACCAAATGAATTTGTTTAGGAGCAGACCGATAACGACCTACCATTCCAACAACTTGCATTATATCAGGACGGGATGTTGTGATGTACATAATATTGCCTATCATAGAGCGATATGACCTGTGATCAACATCAGGTGAGATATCATCTTTACTCAGCTTGCAACCAACCACCATAGGTGCACTGATAGGAGAGGAATCCTCCATCTGAAATTTCTTTAACATCTCTTTCAAATATTTTTCTTGAGAGATAAATATTCCTGCAGAACTCTATTTTACTTGTAAGCCAAGAAAATATGATAGTTCTCCTATCATGGACATATCAAACTCTAATTGCATAGAGTTAGAAAACCATTGGAAAGATGATTCATTAGTACAACCAAAAATAATATCATCTACATAAACTAGAACAACTAGTAAATTATCACCTTCAGACTTAATGTAGAGATTGTTGTGAACAATACCTTTCTTGAACCCTTTGTCTTGTAGAAATTTTTCCAGTCTATAATACCAAGCTCGTGGTGCTTGTTTCAGTCCATATAAGGCCTTCTTCAGCTTTCAAACATGATTAGGATTATCTGTCAATGAGAATCCTTCAGGTTGCTCCATATATACTTCTTCTTCTAGATGTCCATTTAGAAATGTTGACTTAACATCCATCTGATAAACTTTAGTTCTTATGACATGAATAAGCAAGAAACATTCTAATGGCTTCCAATCTTGCCACTGGTGCAAAAGTTTCATCAAAGTCCTGACCTTCAACTTGTGCATATCCTTTACAGACCAATTTGGATTTATTTCTAACAACTTGCCTTTTTTCATTCATTTTATTCTTGAACACCCATTTGGAACCTATTACATTCTTATCTTCAGGTCTAGGGACAAGCTCCCAAGCATTGTTCTTTTCAATTTGATCAAGCTCTTCATTCATTTCTCTAATCCAATCATCATCCTGGCTAGCTTCCTCAAAAATTTTAGGTTCAGTCATAGATAAAAAGGAAACATGAGATTGTTCCGAGTCTTTAATCAATTTCCTTCTTGTCTGAACTCCTTTATTTATATCCCCAATTATCTTATTTTTAGGATGATTCTTTCTAATAATTCTGAGAGGTGATTTTGCTTCTTTCTGCTAATTTGTGTCAGTCTGAGTATTCGTATCTTCATCTAATTCAGATTCTTCCTTTTCCGATCCTTGGACTTGTTCATCTTCATCTTCAACTATATCTTTTGTTCTTGGTTTAACACTGCTTACATTTCTGACTAGGATTTCTTCATCAACTTTTATATCTATACAATCAATTAGTTTATGCAGTCTCTTATTGTAGCATCTGTACCCTTTACTATTTGTAGCATAACCCAAAAAGATACCTTCATCAACACTGTCATCATATTTGCCAATATTTTCA
>SNQJ01S0039823.1:23923-36792 GCA_010110895.2 Picea sitchensis
AGCACCCACTAGAAGGAAGCACCAACTCCCTTAATGTTCCAGCACCAACTTCCAGTTACATAGGCTCCAACTTGTATAACAAAGAACACTTGTTCTCCCTTGCACCACCCTGCCACCCTGGTTTCTCTGGCTGCAACTAGATGTAAGCTACAACTCCCTGTGTTCAAGCTCCCACTTGAACCTCTGAGGACAACAGTCCTCCCTAGCACCTCCCAACCACCATAGAATATAAATGAATAATTAAACAACCAACTACACAGATGAATCGATTCTTACCACTTCTTCTCTATTCTGTAAATCTGGTCTTCTTCTAACTGTTCTGCAATTCTTCTCTTCCTTTGTCTGTTCTGCAAATCTGCGCTTCTTCAACTTGTTATGTCATTCTGCTTTGCTTCAACTTGTTCTGTCATTCTTCTCAGCTTCAAGTCTTTTCCTCATCTGTTACTCTTCTCTGAGTTTTAGCTCACACTGTGCATATTCTCAGTCTCACACTGCACATCCTGTGATTTTCCCTTTCTTACAGTTTGATTCATTTTTCATCCAGAACAACCAACCACGTACAATCTATATATTTTTATTTTATACACCACACCCATAGCAGTTACCCTTCGAATCTTCTAAGGCAAAATAAAAACCGTCTAAGCAACTGAAATGCCAACCGATCAGGAATCATGAATCAGTTTTGCTAATTGATTCGTAATTTGATGAACTAACTGTGAGAGAGAATAATAGCCCTCCGATCATATTCAAGTTTATCTACACCATTGGATGAACTTTATTAATCTTGCCTTTAAATCAAGTTTTGGCATTTTGGCATTCCTGTGGCCAAGTGTCTCTACACTTCATATTGTGATCTATGAAACTCTGATACAGATCTTTTTTGCACTAGCTCCTTCCTCTATATGACCAAGGCCATGACCAAGTGCTTTTCATGAATTCGCATTTCATGAATATGGAGATGAGGCATCTCAACTCTCCAAGTCGCGATCCCCGAAACCCCGAAATGGAGCTTATCTGAACTGACTCCTTCCCTTCTCGTGACCACCGACGGTGATCATAGGCTGTACCAAAAAGGTGCTTCATATTTTGAGAGTTTATAAACTTCATTGAGTCTGATTGACAGTTGAAATCTCCATAGATCCGACGGTACAGATCTTATCGTGATCTCGCATCTCGCGAGTTTCCACACCATGCTCCATTGACTCCAAGTCAACAACTTTTCCTATGATTCGACAATCCATATATGATCTTAATTCAATGGCTCAGATCATATCGCGATTTTGCATCTTGCGAGTTTCCACACTATGCTCCATTAACTCCAAGTCAGCAACTTGTCCTATGATTCGACGGTCCAGATCTGATCTTAATTCAATGGCTCAGATCATATCGCGATTTCGCATATCGTGATTTCGACGTTCTTGTGGTTATGTTTCTTGCCTCTCCAAGTCACAATTCGTGAAACTCCAAAATGGAGTCGAATCAATGGTCCAGATCACACCTTGATCTGACGGCTGCGGTTAAATCACGATTTTTCATATCCCGATTTTGGTGGTTATATTTCTTGCCTCTCCAAGTCATGAGTCGCGAAACTCCAAAATGGAGTCGAATCAACGGTCCAGATCACACCTTGATCTGACGGTTGTGATTAAATCACGATTTTGCGTATCGCGATTTCGATGGTTATATTTCTTGCCTCTCCAAGTCACGAGTCGCGAAACTCCAAAATGGAGTCGGATCAATGGTCCAGATCACACCTTGATCTAACGACCGCGATTAAATCGTAATTTCGCATATCACAATTTCGATGGTTATGTTTCTTGCCTCTCCAAGTCGCGAATCGCGAAACTCCGAAATGGCGTGGGATCAACAGTCCCGATAATCACTTGATATGACGGTCATCAAGAATTGTAAATGGGATTCAACGATCAGAAATCCTGCTTCTCCTCCCGAGCTTACTTCATTCCGCTTACTCTGATCTTTCCATCGATGATCTGCCAACAATCCTCTGCACTATCTCTTCTGAGATTATTTGAATCTTCTCTACAACATCTTCTCATAATGCCCATCTATTTCATACTTTCTGTACTCATGCCATATTCACTATTGTACTTGCCATCAATGACAAGTATACAAGCATGCACTATCTGTTAAATATTTGCCAACACAATCGACAATCGGGTGGACCGCAATGAGCATGGTATCAATCTTGAAACCTATCGAGGGTGTCAAAAGAAAGTGTTTTGGAATATGAATGAGGACCTCGAATGGATTTGAGATCCACAAAGCTTCGTGGAAAATGCGACCAACAAAATCCCAAGACAAGTCCTCTATATGTGTTCCCCACTACGCTTGGTCTAACTTTGGAGGAGTTATCTCTGGTACCTTTCCGCACGTGACCTCTTGTTTAGCCCCTATGTTAGAGGGGGTTCCCAGATAAACTTCACATTTACTGGACTTTTTACACTCCCTAACACAGACTCCAATGTTTGTTTTTAAAGCCTTGAAGAGTTTCCTCTCCAACCTAAATCAAGGCTCTAGCCTAGACTAGTTGATGGACCCTACAAACATAAAGTCTAATAAATTTTAATTTAGCGTTAATTTTAAGTGGCTTGTCTTAAGTCAAGGAAACGATAATGAAACTAGTGGTGTGTTTTAAGAGACGAAAGAGAAGAGAATTAAATGAAACTGAAAGCAAAACTATTTCTTTTTTGACAAATAAAGATTTGCAAATTTAAACTCTTTAACCAACTTTTCGTAACTAGTTTTTTTTCTAAGATATTTTAAAGGAAAACCTAAAACAATATTGTGATCAACTATGAGCTATTTAGTGTTCTAAGAAATCAGTAAAGAACTTAAGAAATCACTATTTTTTCCTGACAAGTAAAGCAACTAACCTAACTACTTACCAAACTAAGAAATGAAATGTTTTTCTATTTTTTTTTATGCTTCAAACAAGAAACTTGAAATAAATTCTTTTTCTTTTTATTTAAATCAAGAAAAAGGGGAAAAAGTGGAGACAAGACAAGACCAAAAACTGACTTCTGGCCTACTGCGGATCGCAGGGAGTCACTGACGCTACTAAACAGGTTGATCAGAAAAGACTCACAAACTCATCTAAAACCCTTTCAAAGAAAACACAAGAAAACTTTAATAGATAAGTAAATTGATGTCAAACACATGCTAAGAACTGTAACAACAGAGACTAGTACTAGATCAAGAAACCCCTGAGAAATATGACTTCAATCAGGGGAGAGGTTGATTGCCTCTTCTTGAAGAAAATATTTCCTGACACAGGCACGATACTAACACTTAAGCAGCCTGTGTACGTACATGGACTGTCTAAAGGTAGGTAGCGTATGTACGCATGCAAACCCACTACAGGTCGCGTACACCTCTGTAAATTATCAAAAAAAAAAGAAAACTAACAGGTAGATTGACAGGGCAGGGAGTATTGGTATGGAAGACCAGAATCGCTTAAAGACTCAGAAACTTACAAAAACTCAAAAAAGGTAATCAAACCAATTAAAACACCCAAAAATATCCCCTAAAACCCTAGAGGTTTCCCCAATATGGTCCCCAGTTATGATATAGTGGGAAAACCCCCTATTGACTACACTAGGGTTCAACATGTAGGAATATATAACCGTCTAAAAGTCTCCTACTCTTTAGACTACCCTGAATATACCCCACATTCATACAAGAAATACAAGGTAAAAAGATCTGGTAATTCTACCTTAAACTCCGCGTCCGGTGTCGATCCTTTCACATTCGATCGCTCCTAGACTACAGGTCTCCTCCCAAGGCTGACCTGCATTCAAAAACATACAAACAAAGAAATACGAACATGCATATCATATATGAATTAGTGGGTTAGATGTCAGAATAAAACATAAATCAAACATAAAGATTGAACACATCATATTCGGGACATAAAAAGTATTCCTTTTATTGATAACACAAAGTTTACTTACAATGAGATCGATGACTGCTCCTCGAACCTGGTCCAGGATCCTCTTCACCAAGCTCCAGCTGTGCTTCCATGTATCTTTCTCCTCTCACACTCTCTCTAGGGAATGGAATAGGCTTATAATGGAGGAAAAGGGCAAGAATGGGCAATTCTGGCACAAAAATCACAAGGTGGCTGCAAATTCTTGGGGCAAGGAGGGGATGTGAAACGGGTAGAGTTTCACTATTCTTATGCTTGGATTTGGAATGAGACCCCAACACCTCCTTTTATATGAAAAAAGGATGTTTATTTGGATGGGTGATGGGCTATAGGCGGTGGAACAGTTGGGAAACTGCTCAATAGCTCGTAATCTCAACGAATTCCTTGCAACATTTTAATTTTTGCAACATTTGTGGGTATACACGGGTTGTAATGGTGCAGCTAGCATACATATGCGAGCTATAGTGGTGCAACAGGCATGTGTACACGGGCAGTAGTGGTGCAGGGTGCATACATCTTCAAAAATATGGTTTTTAAGAAGAGTTGCTCAGTGATGGCTTGGAAAAAATAACAAGTGAGAGGGCTTGATGCCATGTATGCATGTATGGTGCAATTTAGGTTTATAAAAATGTTGATTCCTTCTGTAGGTGGAGAAGTCTTATTTGTAAGAGGGGTACTTTTCTTAGCAGGAAATCTGAAAAAAAATCTTAGGATTTGAAGTACCTTCTCCATCAGACTTCTTCAAGTCAACAATTTCATTTGATAGTTTCTTAATAATCCTAGGTAATATTTATATATCCATGAAGTCTTGATCCTTTTTATCTTCAGGGGATTTTTTTGGTGGAACTTTCTTCTTGGTATTAGACTTATCTATTTCTACTTCTGCCCTAGGATTTCTTTTTAAGCTTAGAATACCTTTTTCAACTTTGATGACATCTTTAAATGTGTCATAAAGGGTGCGTTTTTCATCTCTTTTCACAAACATGGTCAATGATACTTGTAAATATGAAGTATAGACTTCAATTGAGACATCATCAATAGGTTTATAAGCAATAGGTATTTTGTTCATTAGTGTAAAAAATCTCTATTTCACCTTTTCTTTAGCATCGATTTTTATTCTAGACAATTCTAAGACTAGAACTGTTGGGGATTTATCTTCTCCAAATTTTTCAATGAAAGTAGTTTTAAATGTATTCCATCCAGTGATTGAACCTTGTCTTGAGGAGAAATACCATGTAGAATCCTTACCTTCAAAGGTATAAGGAAAAAGTCTGCAGAAAACATCTTCATGCTCCACATTCTTTATTTTGACTACCAACATAAGTTTTTTTATATGGTCTTCAATTGAGTCTTTCTTCTCAAGGTTGAGTTTGGGAAAGAGATTCTTAGAATGTTTGGGAAAAGGATGAGTTCCTCTTGGATTATCCATAGCATCCTGAGCTAGCCATGATTGATTATTATTTGTGTTTACGCCCGCCATGCTTCATGGAATTTTTGGATCATCGCCTAAGAGTTCTTCTTCTTCCGAGAGCTCACCTTCAAAGGGATTTCTAGGGGTATCTAGGGGAGAATCAAATGGACTAGGAAGTTTAACAATGCCTATAGATAAATATTCTTCGAATTTGAGATCAAATAGGTCAATTATCCTTCAAAAAATGTTGGAAAGATGATAATTGGGGGAATCGATGGTTAGGATACCATCATCGATCTAAAAATTTGTGACGGATGGTGCTTCAATAATTAAATGTCTCTCAATCATGGGTGAAGGGATATAAATAGTCCCAAGTCCAAGATTTATCCTAACAGCTCGAGTAAGGATGTGGGATTATTTCAACAATTGATCTATCTCAATGAGGGTTAGGTTGGGATCCTATGAATTCACAGGGTTGGTTCCAAATGTTCTTGGTTGACCCAGTAGTTGGGTGGAATTCATACTGGATTTGGTTTGGGATTGGGGGATTTCTCAGGGTTTGTGAATTGAGATTCACTTCGTTGGGATGAGTTTCTCTTTGGTTTAGAATGGGTAGGGTTTCTCAAATCTTTTCTATCCACTCATCTTGATGACCCTCATTCTAAATCCATTTATGTTGATGGGTTCAAATGGCCTATCAATAAGGTAAGGGAATATTCCTGATGGCTATCCCCAATTAGGCCCACTCTCGTTTGGGATGACAAATTTGACCAGTATGTGGGCTTGGTTTCCACTAATGGATTTTCTAATTACAAAGATGATGATGGATTATCCTCCAAATAATTCTTGTTAGAGTTTAATTAAACTACTTACAACATAAGTAAATATAACTATCATATTATAATGATATCCTATCCTAATTAAGAAAAAAACTAACAAGATTAACACAACATGCAATAATGTTATGAATTAAAAAATTAGTTCATAAAAATCCATAACATGTTGAAACAACAGGGCTACAAATTAAGTCACAAATAGTTGTGGACTAAACCTGTAACATTACCACTATATCCATTAGGAATCATAAATGAACAAGTACTTGAAATGATAGGCATATAAGTAATTCATACAATTATCACTCAAGATACTCATTAAACAAGAATACATGAAGAGTAGTCTCACACATTCCTGCAAACATTCATGGATTCCAAAATGTCTTATGCTCTTTATTTACTCAGAAATAATAGTATCATCTGACTATACAAGGGGAAAAAGTCTCTCCTTACATTGAGTTCTCTTTTATAAAAGAAAAAGTCTCTCCCTTACATTTCTTGAGCTCTTCTTTTTTATAAAATAAGAGACTTTTTTAAATTATCATGAATTTTCATTTCCTATTTATGAATTTACATATTACTATTTTGTCCTATTCTAATTTACAATATTTCTGGGTTAATGTACAAAAATGAAATACAATATTTTAAGTAGATTTCTTGGAGGCTACTTCTTCAATATAAGCAGTCCACAACTCATAGCTTTTGATGACTTCTTCCCAATCAACTAAATATATTCTCCAGCCTGTATCTCCCATCACATACCTTTTATAACTATACTCCTCTCTTCTTTTATCTTTTTCATTCTTCTTTATATATCCATTGGCAGAAGTAGTTAATTTAATCGGATTGACCAAGTATTTATTTAAAACATCTTTGCTTACCTCCTTGATCTGGTTGATTGATTCTTTGCTGGCATCTTTTTTTTCTACCACCTCTTTGAGTCTTAACTCACTCAAGCTAGCTTCATCCAAACTGTCCATGATTTCCATTCCAAAGTCTTCTAATAGTTCATCTGAAGAGTTTCATATTCTAAAATAGGCTTTGGTAGCTAGTTCATGAGTTTCTCGGATCTCTAACAAATTTGTTTTAGAAGGAGTCAAACAATATTTGGTCCTTTGTCTTTTGTTTCACATTGTACTTGGACAACATTGCAGGTGTCCCAGTATGTGATTCTTGCCAATCCACCACCTATTAAAATGCACATTGAGTCCTTCTGTATTGGATCCTCTATTCATTTATTCATTCTTGTAATGTGACCAAGTCATCATGATGCCTTTGTAGATCATTTAGTGCATGAAAGAATTGTGTCTATGTTTTTCTTAGGTTTTCATTGACTCCAACAACTTATTCATATACAACCTTTAAAGAGAGTGCCCCGTGACTGTTTTCCTTCATGACATTCTCCATTTCCTACAAATTATGTTCAAGCTCTAAGATATTATACTGGAGTGTTCCTGAAGGTTAACCTTTTCCTAGTATCACTTCTTAATGTTTTCCACTTTTATGCATATTTCTATATTTTCCACCTCAATACTAGCTATGTACATTAATTTCTCCTTCATTTGATGTAAAAAGCTCTGTCTCTATCTTCTTTCTTTGTTTTTTTTAGATGCTCTTCTGTGAAAAGATATTTGGACTTCAACCTGGCTCTTAGAGAGAAGCTTAATTCCAAATTTCACTCAGATGGAATTATCCCTTGCAAAATCATGTAGGGTTGAGGTTGTCTCTTCTACATTTTCCTTAGGGTCCTCTCCCAGAGGCCATGAGATGAATCTTCCTCTAGGTTCAATACATGGAACTTCTTCAATCCTTTGTATTTTCCTAATATGGTGGTTATTTTTCTTTTAGATTTACTAAATAAAAATTTCCCTAAATTAGGTATAGTATCTTACAAAACAACCACATTTGAAGTGGTATGGTTGAAGTCAACTGAAAGAGTATTTAATGGGGTGCTAGGGTAGATAGGCATGTCCAACAAAGAAACTTTATGTGATGATATTGGAGTTGTATCTTTTTCCCAGTTTTTCTGTAATCTCCTGTTTCCAAATCCAACTCTTCTTCCTTTTCCTTTACTTCTTCTTTCTCTTCTTCCTCTTCCCTGCCTTCTTCTTTCTTCTCTACTCTCTTTCCTACTACTTTTATTTTGTTTTAATTGTTCTTATTTTTCTCTTAACTTCTTTCCTCTCATTTCTTCCTTTGTTTCCTATCTTTCATTTGCTTCCAAGTCCTTTTTCACTTGTTCTTCCCCTTCAACAATATGGGATTTATTTCTCTTCTTCTTGAGTTGCATTCAGGATATCAATTGTTCCATTTCTCCTTTATTTTATTTATTTTTCTCTTCCTCGACCAATTGTTATTTCTACCTCTCTATTTCATCCTTAATTCTAACTAAAACTTCTTCGTATGACAAAGATCCTTGAAAAATGTCCTCTTGAGGATCTGTTTGAGGTTGGGTTGGGTGTACTAATCCTATCAATTTGAGGTGACTTTAGACTATTCCCTTTTAGTCATGTTACCTGGCCTTTCCTATGCACAAAATCAAATCTTTTAGAGCTTATGCTTCTTTCTTAGTATGTGGGGAATTCAATAATGCTTGTGTCCCCATCGTTATGGGAAACCTCGGCCACAAAATTTTTGAATTGGAAGCTAAGAATGCAATTATTTCAACCTCCACCATCTAGTAAGAAATATCCCTTACAACTAATTTATCAAGTATATACTTAGGGAGAAGGTGTGGGGCACTATAACAACCATGGATTTTGACATAGTGATAATATTTTCCTATATACCAATCGCCTATATCTTTAACGACATGCATGGTTTTTGGGAATAATATCATAGGGTTTGGGTTGTTTATCATAGCATACATGGGTGCCATAAAATGATCACAAATATTGTAAAAATGCCTCATATATTTTTTCTCCCACAATTGATAACAATAAACATGTATAGGGACTGAAGTGGGGTTCCAATTCCAACCCATTCTAGGAAAACAATTTGAAGCACATACAAAATCTAGTAAATAAGAAGACGTATAGAAACTTGGTGGTTTTAAACATGGTGTTATTTTTGTTGTCTCAAAGATGTTGATGGATAGTAATTGCACCCAACTGAACACATGCCCCTTCTTGACCTCATAGTGTGTTGGAATTATTGTCATTGATGTCAAAGGATTAATGTTGTCATTAATGTCATATTATGGCTTTATAAATACACACAACATTTCCAAGATTGATGTATATATAGGTTTACAAGTGTATTAAAAAAAGGTGTGCACATGAAAAAGTAAAGAGTTAAATGGTGTTCAAACCCATGGGTTTGGAAGCCCGTGGTATTTTCCCATGGTATTTGGGAAAGTTAAATAAAAAAGGGGGAATTAATTATTTAATTAATGGGTGTCGTGTCTTTTTGAATTAACATGTACCTTCATGAAGATTTATGATAAAGTATAAAAAGATAAAGTGTTGAAAGAAAGTGTAGTGGTGAAAAATGTAATAACATTTGAAGAGGTGGATGAACAAAGATTGAATATCATTCCAAAAGGGGAGAGTTGTGAAATCAATTTCAGGTCAGCTTGGCATTTTCTCTATAACTATTTTTTGGGATGTTGTAGACCATGAAATTTTGAGGATATGAAGGAAATATCGGTGGGTACATGTGGTTAAATTTTTATATGTTGGGTCACTATAATTTCTGAGATATGCTCTGTGGAAGTTAGGGTTCTTGAATGCTCCTGAAATCAATTTCAAACAAGTTAGTTTAGCATTTTCTCTATAACTTATTTTATGGGATGTTTCAGACTGTGAAATTTTGAGGAGATGATGGAGAGATATCTGGGTACATGTGGTCAAAATTTTATATGTTCGTCCGCTATACTTTCTGATATGATCTCTGTGGAATTTAGGATTTCTAAATGGTCCCGAAATAAGTTTCAAACATGTCAATTTGGAATTTTCCCTATAACTTCATTTTTGGGACTTTTCAGACTGTGAAATTATCAAAGATTTGAGGAAACATATAGAAGTACCTCATATAACTTTGAGACTTTGATTCACTATACTTTTTGAGATATTGCATGTGGAAGTTATGGTTTTTTGAATGGTCTTGAAATTAGTTTCAAATAGGTCAGTTTGGCATTTTCGTTATAACTTATTTTCTAGGACTTTTCATATTGTGATTTTTTTAGGGATTTTAGGAGACATGCCGAAGTACCTCACGTAAAAATTTCAGACTTTTGTTTTCTATACTTTCTTTGATATCCCGTGTGGAATTTAGGGTTTCTGAATGGTCCCAAAATCAATTTTAAATAGGTCAACTTGGCATTTTCTCTATAACTTATTTTTTGGGACTTTTGAGATTGTCAAATTTTCATGGATCTAAGGAGACATACATAAGTACCTCAGATAAAAATTTCATAATCATATTTGAAAAATTAGATACGTGTCATGATGTACATGTTCATTCTTGGGAAGAGGCCAAAAACAACAAGATTTGGGAAAGTTGGCATAAACTTAATTTGGAAATTCAAATTTTGGGTTAGACTTGTAGAAGGAAGAAGTAGCAAGCAGACTTAGTGAAGGTAATGTGAATGATATCATATTTTGAAGAAGTTATAACTTAAAGGTTGGTGCCACTCAAACAAAGAGATTGGTGTCTCTTGCTAAGTTGGTGCTTATTGGTGGGGATTGGTGTATCTCGTAGATTGGTGTCTACGAAGATATATAAGAGTAGGTTGGTACCTATTAGGGTTTGTACTAGTGGGGATTGGTGTCTCTAGTAGGTTGGTTCCTACAAAGAATTATAAAGAGATTTTTTGTGGTTTTCTCCTGAAAGAGTTTCCACGTAAATCTTGTGTTCCATGTTTTGTAGTTAATAGATCTCATATGTGATTGTTTTATTATGGTTGATGATTGTTTGAAAAAGTTAAAAATTGTCTTACATTGATTCACCCTCCCTCTTAGTAGAAGTGTGTGCTCAACATAATGTGCTATCAGAGTCCATTCCAACCTAAAATGGGTGCACTTATCTTCTCCTTAAAATCTGAATATCATGGAGGCGGAAAATTGGTAGGGTTCGTTCACATGTCACACCTTTTTCCAATATCATGGGAATATTGGAATATTGGAATATTGATGGGAAATAGGTGTGAACGAACCCTATTGGTAGGGTTCGTGTCACACCTTTTTCCCATCAATATTGAATTGCTTCAAACATAATTAGGCATTCTTCTTTGAATCCCCCCAATAAGTCTTTTTTCAGCGGTGAAACTAGTTTAGGAAGCTCGTACCATGTGTGGATGTCCTGTGGATTTAAGGACGCAATGGATTCCTTGTGCTCGTTCAATATTACAATTTTCATTGTATCCATGTGTGAAAACACCCGTCTCCTTGCATCATTGTAAGGCATAATGGTAGGTCTGACTACTATAGCATATAACCCGCTATTTATGATGTTTCAATACACACCCAAGTTTTCATCCTCCAATGGGAAATATCCATTCAATAAATTTTCATATATGTCCTTCCATGTAGGGAAACCACTATAATATACCATACGTATATTAAAATATCATTAATTAATAAATTAAATAATTAATATAATTATTGTACATTTAATGAAAAGTCATGTCTTTTAAAGACAAAAGATATGACTCTATTCTTTCACGTGTATTTAAATACATGTTGTTGTTCTTGGAATCGATCATCATCAATAAAGAATAATATATATTTTATAGAATACATTTTGTGTATTAGCTCGAGTCTTCCAGTTATTATCAAAGTCAGGTTCTTCTCACATGCACTCCATCATTCCATTCACATCCTCCCCATGAACTCCCTCATCCATAGTCTATGCCAATCGAAGGGGCAAATATTGTCTTGGGGGCCTAATGGCTAGCTATGCTTGGTACTGTTGGTTTAAACTTATAAGAGAAACTTATAAGGTTCTATCAAAAAGGGGAAAAGTAAAAACTACATGGAATTAACTGTCCTCCCCACAAATAGTCTCGTCCAACAATATGGAAAAAAATGATTAAAAAAGGAGCTCAAGCTTATTTCTTACACTACTATGCAATAGAGGGTATTAATAAGGAGGGAAAAAATGATGATCCCAGGGAATTGGAAAAAAATCTTAGAAAATATAACATCATTTTTCATGAACTTCCTCATGGGATTCCTCCACCTCATTTGAGAGATCACATCATAGAATTAATTCATGGTTCTGCACCAATTAGAAAAAAAACTTATAGACAGTCACACCACCATAAGACATAAATCAAGCGCTTGGTTCAATAATTATTGGACTACGATGTTATTACATGAAGCAAGAGTCCTTTCTCAGCTTCGTCCATACTTGTTAGGAAAAAGGACAGATCATATAGACCTTGTATTGATTATCAAGCATTAAACAAAATTATGATAAAGGATAAATTTCTGGTTCCAATTGTGGATGAGTTTTTAGACGAGCTCCATGGCGCTAAATATTTCTCCAAGTTAGACCTAAAGTCTGGTTATTACCAAATAAGAATCCAAGAGGAAGACATTCCCAAAACTACTTTTTGTACCCATTAAGGGTTGTACGAATTATGAATTAGGCCTTTCGATTTATCCAATGGCCCTACTACCTTCCAAGCAGTAATGAATGATTTATTTCATCCGTACCTATGAAAATTTGTACTTGT
>SNQJ01S0039823.1:92037-105394 GCA_010110895.2 Picea sitchensis
TACTGTCTCTCACGGACTGAGACCGGATACTGTCTCGAATAAAAAAGAGCATAAAACAGTGTTGAACCTGAAGTTTTTTTTGTTCTTCCCACGACACTCTGTGAGATGTCTCTTCATGAAATCTAGCATGTTTGAGCTCCAGCCAAACACTCGTGCATTTAATAACTATACTTCACAATCCATGTGTTCTCGAGAGGCTTGATGTAAGGCCACGGATATAGTGATCTGCCCAATAAGTAAAACTATCACTTTCAATGATAGGTTGGTAATTTTGTGAATCGACACCTCAGAACCCACTTTATCTATGCCAGCCTCACAGTGTTTCCCGATCAACTCGGCAATTTTGTGAGGCCCAGGAGGAAAAGCACGAAGGTTTATTGGTTCCCCTCTCCTCGAGAGACTAGTCAGAAAATAAATATCCTCAGTCATTGGAGTCAATGACTACCCCTCGAGCATAAATGCCTCAATGTCGGGGTGCCAATAATCCACCAAGGCATTCAATAGCCTGGGTTGTGCCCTCATGAGTGGACATTGAAAAAATTTCCACAACTCGCATTGTTTTAATGCAACGACAACATCAGGTTCTTCTTCGACCAAAAAATCAATGTCTTCATGCTCCCTCTCTCTCTAGTGGACATACATCCTGTTAATGACAAGTTCAAAAGGGAGTTAGATCTTGTATTTTATTTTTCTTTACCTTCTTGAGGGTGTATCCGGGTTGTAGTGATCACAGTCATGTATGCACGTGGGCAGAGTATTTTTTTCCCGCAGCCATGCAGGGTCGCCCCTTTCTAAGGTTCGCTCCCCTAAACAAACTAAAATTAATACAAGAAAGAAGTATGGAAATGCAGGAGGAGATACTTTGTACTTACTTGGTCCAAGAGGAAGTTCATTTCGTCCATTGAAGCTCCCGGAATCAACTCTTTTAGCAAAGGTTTTTTTTTGGCTTTTTGGTTAATTCTCAATTTGCAATGGTGAAAATGAGTTGTCAAATTCTATTAATAGACTTTTTTGGCCTTTTTTGCCACTTTTTGGACCCTTTTGTCATTTTTTCTGGCTTGAAAATCATTTAACGTGGTTCTTGAGTTTCTCATTGGATGTTACGATATACTTCACTTTTGGTTTGGAAATTTTTTTGAGAGATGGGTCACTTTTGAAGGTCCTTTGGTAAAAGTCGGTTTTCCAAATTTTTGCATTTAAGATAGGATTACACCTCCACTTTCTTCATCTTGTTGTCTTTTCCACTTTGCCATAGGATCGATCCCACCAAATTGTGACACATAACCATCATTGTTGCTTTAGAAGTGTCGTAATTTAGTGGTAGAGCCTACCTTCACATGGATGCCCTAGGTAGATCCTGGTTGCATTTTGGTGTGCATGCCATCGTTAATGACTTTAGGCTCAGGAGTCCTTGTTATTCCTATCATGATTAGGATATTGAACCTGATATGTCTGATATGTCATCACTCTTGACCTCACCCTTGAGACTCCCAGAAAAGAGTCTTGTTTTATCCCTTTTTAGACTCTTTAAACATGAAAAGATTACCGAGCGGTCTTGTTGTCCTTCACGCTCACCAAAATAAAATTTGAAGGCACGTCTGTCCGACGGTATTTTACCCCTTTTTCTGGTCTAGATGGTCAATTGTACAAACAAAGGTACTCTCTAGGAACTTCGGTTCGCTAGAAGAGTGTTCTCGGGTATAATTTTAACCCTTTTTCAGGCCCGAGTGACTAAATTTACGAAAAAGGAACCCCCATGGAGTCCATAGTTAAGCTCTTTTCAAACTCCCTAAAATTGAAAAGATTTACGAGTGACATTATTCCTTCACACTCGTTAAATTGGTCCAGAAGAAAATCCCCTATGGAGTCCATAGTTAAGCTCTTTTTAGACTCCTTAAAGTTGAAAAGATCGTCGAGTGACCTTGTTCTTTCACACTCGTTAATTGGTTTAGAAAAAACATCTACTAGCATGAGTTTACCCCTTTTTTCGGCCTGTAGATTAAGGAGGAAAAAAATACACCTCGGGAGATTCGTCTCGCCGCGAGAGTTCTCCTAAGTAGTTTTTATACTTTTTCGGGCTAAGGAGACAAAATCTAGAAAAAGGTTGTGAGTTAATAGTTAAGCTCTTTTCAGACTCCTTAAAATTGAAAATATTGCCGAGTGATCTTGTTTATGTCACACTCATTAAAATGGTTTTGAATAGACATATTTTCGGTGCTAGTTTATCCCTTTTTCGAGCCGACTAGAATACCTTCGAAAAAGGTACCCTAGTGGAGTCTTCTTTTACGTTTTTTCAGACTCTCTAAACGTGAAAAAACCACCGAGATTACCTTCTCTGGGCTCACGAAAAATACATTGAAGGGGGTTTCATAATGTCTTGCTAATCATAGTTTCATATCTACATCTTTGGCCTAATTCCGGCTCCATGTTTCTTTCAATTGAACCTTTAAAGCATGCCTTATATGCACGCCTTGTAGCACTTTGCCTCTATGACCCGACACCTTGACCCATGGAGGAATTTTTCTCGAGTGTCCTTTCCCTGCACATGTCTCCTTTATATGAGAATCAGTGTGTTCCTTGCACTTGGAACTAGTATGCTTTGTGAAACTCATTCCTCCTTTGTAACGTAACATTATTTTATTCTTTTTCAATCTCTTCGAAATATTGAAAAAGACAAAAAAAAATCAAATATGCCCCAAAAAGAGGATGGGAAAAGTATTTTATTTTTATGGTAGCACAATGAGTCACCCTTGGAAAAATAACATCCTTTTGTTTTTCGTCAAGCATTGGGATTTAATATGACCTTAGGAAGTTGTTCTCATAACATAGAGTTGTGTCCTCCTCCATTTGGTTATTCTTCCAAACACATGGAGAGTTTGCATTGCCTCCTGCATCGTGAACTTATGTCAATGTCATGCTACTTGAGTCTGATCATCAGTCATTCTATTGTCCAAGGGAACTTTTACCCAACTTGAGTCAGCCTTTCTACAGTTTGTCTCTTGAACTCATGGCCGACCATCCCCAAAGTCCAATCAAGTCTTTGTTTGAAATCAATGAAGTTCTCTGCCTGATCACTGATATCCTCTTGTCTGTTCACAACAAGCTGTCGAAGACCTCTGGGTAGTGAATTCGTACACTCACATTACACTCCTACCCAATTTTTTAAGATCTTTAAGTTGTTTCTCGAGCTCTAAAGGCCTCATCTCCAACCATCAAGCGCCATTTGGCTTCTTGAAGATGGATACTATATATGTATATCTTTAATTTTAAGATGTATATCTGCTATGTATTGCTCGTGGGTACACTTTATATAGTTATATGACATGGATCTACAATGTATTTTATTTGTATCCATAATTTATTTCATCCTGAGCATGGGTATGCCCGCCTCAGTGAGACAATTGTTGTTTTGCAGATGGCACCTCCCGAAATCTGGTCCTGGGCTCACTCGCTTCATACACTGGTGAATATTTTCTAATGTATTTCAGCCATCAGATTCTCTTCTGACCTCACACATTAGGGGGCACATTTTATAACCCTAAATTGCACCATACATGCATACCTGACATTAGGCCATCTTACTTGCTATTTTTTCCAGGACATCACTGAACAACTCTTCTTAAAAACCATATTTTTGAAGATGTATGTGACCTCCTCCACTACTACCCATGTACATATGCTTTCTTAACCACTACATCCCACTTACGTATGCTAGATACACCATTACATCCCATGTATGCCCACAAAAGTTGCAAGGAATTCGTTGAAATTAAGGGCTATTGGGTAGTTTTCCAACTGTCCCACCACCTATAGCCCATCACCAAACCAAATAACCATCATTTTTTCATATAAAAGGAGGTGTTGGGGTATCATTCACAAGATAATTATAAGAATAGTGAAACTCTATCCGTTTTACATCCCCTCCTTGCCCCAAGAATTTGCAGCCACCTTGTGAGTTTTGTGCCAGAATTGTCCATTGTTGCCTTTTTCCTCCATTATAAGCCTATTCCATTTCCTTAGAAGAAGTGTGAGAGAAGAAAGATACATGGAAGCGCATTTGGATCTTGGTGAAGAGGAGTTGGGACAAGGTTCGAGGAGCAGTCACCGATCTCATTGTAAGTAAACTTTGTGATTCTAATAAAAGGAATACTTTTTCTATCCCACCATATGATGTGTTCAATATTTATGTTTGATTTATGTTTTATATTGACATATAACCCACTAATTCATATATGATATGCATGTTCGTAGTTTCTTGTTTGTCTTTTTGTGAATGTAGGTCAGCCTTGGGAGGAGACTTGTAGTTAAGGAGCAATCGAATGTGAAAGGATCGACACTGGATGCAAAGTGTAAGGTAGAGTTACCAGATCGTTTTACTTTGTATTTCATGCATGAATGTGGGGTATAGTTGGGGTAGTTATAAAAAGTAGGATACTTTTAGACAGTTAGATCTGCCTACATGTTGAACCCTAGTGTAGTTCGTAGGGGGGTTTTCCCGCTATAACAATTTGAGCATGGTTATAGCTTTTGGAAATCTCTTGAAGAGTGGAATATAACTGTGATATTGGTTTACAGAAAGGAATCAAATAAAAGAAAGGGAAATGTTGACACCTCACCAACTTAAGAGAGGTTAGCGAGTGAGGTGCATAATAATGACCAAGGGTACGAATATGACACGTCATGTGACAAATGAACGTTACAAATAGAAATGAATTTTAAGAGGATATCGATGCTAATTAGAGATAGGACATATGGAAATCTAGTCAAGATGAACATCTTAGAGGGAATACCTACTATGATTTCAAAGATAGGGAATACAATCAGGTCAAGGAATAAGTCTTTATGCCATACCACAATGTGTTCTATTGATTGCGATAGATAGTGAGCAAACATGGATAAATGACACAAAAAATACCTACATCCATGAAGATCAATAGAACTTGGGCATGGGTTTTCTGAGAGAGAAAATATAAATAGAGGAACCTAGTAGATATCAATCTAAAGAGGCTCGAGGATAGTCCTATGCAAAGGGTGGATCCTATAGCTTTGGGAGTTTAGTATCTCACGAAAACTGCAAACCAAGGTAACTAACTTCCCGATGAGGGATAACCAGGTAAGGATCAAAGTTCTGGACAAGGATAAAAGCTCGGACCTCATCACCATAATGGTGATAAAAAGACAAATCTAGATGAGGCTTGGGAAAGACAAGGCTTAGTCCATAATGTTGATCATTTGATTCAAATTTCAAATAATATCTGGATAGAAAGAGGTCTAGGAAAGAGGAAGGATATCAAGGGATTCTCCCCCACATGCATCGCAAGGATAGAGTAATAATGTGAAGAAAGTGATTCTTCTAACATGCTTCTACAACCACAAAGAAGATGAGATCAACCATGCAATTAAAAGGAGACTTTCCAATATACCTTAAACATTATATTCCCTACCTTCAAGAAAAATTCTAATTGATTTTGGGTCTATTGAAAGATAATCATAGATCTTTGTAGATAAGTTTCCTAAAAAAATACATGTGCTAAGTCTCAAACTTAAGAGAAGGATTAGTGATTGTATGACTGAAGCTAAGATTCTGAAACCAAAGAGTGTGATCATATACAAGAGCATAAAGATGAACAAATTAAGTACAAAATGCAAGCAAAATAATTCATACTTTTTATTAGCCATTCAAAAAATATTGAAAAACAAACTCATCTAAGACAATCAATAGAACATCAAACCCTTCAACCATATAGGATGCTCAAACACTTCAGAATCTGCAAAAGGTCCAAATATAAGGTGTCAATTCCATCACACAAATGTCAACAAAACATCTTATGTAAAGAAGCATCATTAAGACATTTGAAATCATAAGATCAAAAGGAATGATCAACCTCTATCAAAGAAAAAAATCAATCAAGATAAACCCCCAACTTCCTCAAGGTAGACAAAGAATTAACATTAGGCTCCAGCAGTATAGGATTATGCATTAGAGTTAAAATTTTAGTAGGGGGGAACTTTCCTTTTGTTTGTAAAAGAAAAAGAAAAGGTGGTTTATTATGGCCTCGACAAATGGCGAGACACTGGAAGAACCAATTATCTCCGTTAGTAGAAGTCTAGGGCCTTTACTTCATATCTGAATTTTAAATATAAGTTCATAAAAATGCGAATGTTTTTTCAATAATCATGGGTACCACAATGACACCAAATTTATGAAAGATATAATATAATATTTCTAGTACTTGTAATATAACACTCCCTTTTTAAAGAGCCAAATAATGAGGTAAACTATTTTACTGGCTATATACTTCAGATTGGTTTTGGTTTGGCTATGGGTATTCACTTTCCACAAGGAGAAAACATCTACATAAGTTTGTTCCTCATCTCTCTTTTCCTGGAATTGCTTCGCTGCTAATGAGAGTCCATAGCCCTGAAGAAGTTTCCTCAATACCATACAAGCATAGCCCCACTACCAGCAGGTGTCCATAGCCCTGATGGGTTTACTTGTACTTCACACGCTATTAATATTTTTTTCAAATTCCTTTTTATTTCAAAATATTCTCACCCTTTTATATTTATATATAGATATGCATATGCACATAAGGTGTGTAGGAAGAAGTGTGATATGGGAGTTGATTTGATTTGCTGAGTAGATGTTATGAATTTTAGTTTAACCCACACGTGTCCCTAAAAACCATCATAGTATTGGCCATTTTATTAATATGAATTTGATGGAGCTCAAAGAAAAAGGTAGATAGACACTTTCCTATACTTATAGATTATCTTGGTACGCTCAATAGGCACATGTGTTCTACCACAATTATTAGTCTATACCTACAACTAAGAACTTCATGAATGTTCAATCACATAGAGTATCACATGCATCTTATAACTTGTAAAAATTTCTTCAATACGCGACAAGAATTGGACCAACCCCTAACTCAAATTTAAAATAATCCTCAAGGTAGACTAAGGAGTCAAATGAACTTAAGGAACATACTAGTATTCAAAATAAAGGGTGAAAGTAATATGTACAAGAATAAAGAAAGTTCTAAAACCGAATCCAATTCATGAAAAGAAAACTAAACTAAGAGAATTCTAAAGCTAGAACGTTAGTCATCAAAAGAATGAAAAAATGGTTGAAAAATAAGAATAGAAACAAGAATCAAGTAATAAATATGGTGGTAGCAATAGAGTATGAATAATATGTATAAATATGTCATTATTCCATCTACAAGAATTGTAAAAAGGGAAAAATATTTATTAAATAAACTTTTCACACAAGCTACTACCCATCAAGAAAAAAATTCATGATGAAAAATTTGCAAGGATACGATGAGAAGTGGTCAAGAAAATCAATATCCACTCAAGCTTATGTTCCAATAGATTTTAGATTTTCTTGTAAGAAAAAAATTAAGATTCTCTAAATGCCCAAAAGAATTGGATAAAACTAAGAATTCACCTCTGATGGTATAAGAATATGAACCCATTGCCATGGTTAGGAAATTGAGAAAATACTGAAGTGAAATTATGCACAAATTGAAATAAATAAAATGACTGGACTAAACTAAGAAAACAAAACAAAAGAACACTATGTTAGTCATTACGAGAATAATTAATCATGAAATCTAGGCTAGTTGAATAATATAGATCATGAACATTATGAGTGAATACATTCTCAAGGAAAGCTTGGAAAGTAAGCCAAGAGCAACAATTATGCAATAAATGTTAACCATTCATCATGAATCCTAATAGAAATATTCCTAGGGTAAAGATATGAAATGAAGAACAAGAAAGATTATGAGAATTTATAATTGGGTGAAAAAATTCGTAACACAATCCTCTGATCTAATTGTCACATACATTTTTCTTTTCATTTTATTGTAACCAAACAATCTTCCAGGAATCTAGCAAAATGGGTTAATGGAGATGCTCAGTAAAAATTTCCTCAAATAAAACATTCCACAAACCCATAAGATCCAACTATTTCTTGACATGAACAAGTCCTTTGCATATTTGAAAACAATGTATTTTTTTATAATAGAAAGTACATTTCATATTTCTCACCCAAGCACCAATTTCTCTTTGCCATTGAAAATAATTATTAATCCCAAAGATTCAAACAATTCAATCTGATGAGGCAAAGAGGGGATATCACAGTTATAGAGGTTATCAAAATATTTGTTAAAAGGACTCCAAGTATCCACTAGATCAGATATCAACATGTAAATAAATGAATGAGACTACATTTTGGATCAACTGTTGGGTTGGTGACATCCTTGGTTAATAAAAAAAAAATTCGCAAAGGAATATGAGCAACCAAGTTTAGATTAACATTTCCCTAAGTTTCCTTCATTAAAGAGAAAAAACCATGAGCTTTTGGTTGTACAAGCCATTCCCATCCTGCATAACAAAATATAATTATATGATCAACTATTAGACAGTTTGGGAAAACCTCTTCCTCTAAATGACTAACTTATTAAAATGGAATAAGATTCAAAATAAAAATAAAGACCACAATTAAACTATTCCTTAGAAAAGCATGCTAAGCTATTCAAAACTTGAACTATATTGGTTGTCATAAACTTATGAAAGTGTCAATGTTGTCATCAAGTATCCATCTACTATCAATTTAGTCAAATATCATAGATTTCTTCTTAAGAGATAAGTAATATGTGCTTTCCTTCAATATTACCTTTGACATGAGACTTAGTGTCATTGATTATTGTGAGATTTGGATCCCCTAGACACATTGTCTTGTTCTTTCAATCAAAATCATCAATTTAAACAAATGGAAAGAAAAAACTATAATTCCATTCATGGTCAAAATATACATTTCCATTACTAATATTTTGTCATAAAAATCTGATTCAAAATTATTAACATTTCACCCCAGTGTATGTGTTTCCTCTGATGATGATGATGTGAAGCATTAGTATTATAATTTTCAACCTTGTGAGAGGAAAGATGAAATCCTTATGTAAATGGTGGAAATTAAGACAATTTGGTAAGGAGCAAGCAATCTGAGATCGCACCCTAGATGGCTTGACCCCCCCCATCATAAATGAAGTTAGAAATTATAAGTGAATAGAAAGACTAAAGCTAATGAGTTAGATTTTGGTCTGATGGGGAAATACATGATATTGATATCATAAAGTTCCCAAGAGTGTTCAAAGGAGACAAACCATAAATTTAACCTCCTTAAGGTTGCATAAGACATAGAATATGGAGAAAATTAAGTGAAAAAGAGGAGTGTGTAACTTGTCTCTCTACTGGATAGGTTTTTCATTCAAATAATGAGACATATAATCTGATTTTTTTTTTAGCAAACTCATGAGTACGAGAGATCAAATAGAAGATATTCCAAACTAACCCAAACACTATTTATCTTTCCTTCTTATGAATAAACTGATTTTTGGGTTCAAGAAATGCCAAGGAGTGTGAGACCAATAAATTTTGAGTTACAACCCTCGATAAATTCACATATTGAACTTATTATCATGGCTAAGATCAAAACAAATGTTGAAATTTAGAATCTTAGAAGTTACATGGGGATTTTTTCATCAAGGTATTTACAACTCTCGATTACTTGAATGATTTCAACACTTCATATAAGAGGATAGTACTAAGCCATGACAAAAATTATATCAATGATGAATGTAACCATAATGAGTGACTCAAAATCAGTAAACCCAAGGGATGGAAAGATATTCTCCATGAAAATATCAAGTCTAAAATTCCATTGAACCGATAGTGCTAAGATTGAGTCTTTGGTCAATTGGTGGATTGGGGAATAAAAAGATTGATTCTCAAGAAATTTTATGAAAAAGATATTAGCAGAAAAATTTAATATAAGAGTGTTTTCCATAGTGTCAAAACATGTTTCCTGCCAACCTGAAAAAATGTCTCTCTCTGATATGTATTCAAGGAAACTTGGATCAATAAAGTTGCAATATATAAGGAAAACTCATCCTTAAAATACTAATTGAATAGAGCATAAGATATGTGCAGCCAATGCCAAAAAAATAAAGTTAAAAGTACTGAAATAAAAGAACTCAAAAGAAACAAAATCAACTAAAATCACTATGATAAGAAAATTATATACATGAAATTATGTTGGATGAAAGTAATCGAAGAAAATAGTCAATGGGAAAGAAACCCATTTGACTACTCCAAACCCAAAAATAATCATGGAAGGAAATTACAATGAATTGGAGTGCCTTGAATTTCATATGGGTATAATTAATCACTCAAAATTTCCATTCACTGTGTATGAGACAACAAGCCCAAAACTCAAAATAATCTCAATAAAGCCAAAATCTTCCAATTAGAATCTTGTAGATATTAAGATGAAACCAATTTGAGTGTTAATTTTCACCACAAGAGGGACTTAATAGTTTTCTTTATTTTAAAATAGCCCACTTGTAAGATGACAATTGTTTTGAAAAAAAGATTTGACATGGTGAAGAATAAATACAATCAATGATCTGAAAATTATCCCAACACATAGGAAAGTTTTAAGAATGAGACAAAATAATTTATTTCCATATCAAAATAATTTAGGACCGAAAAACCCATTCAAGGAAAATCAACATGAAATCCTTCTATTTCTTTCCACCTATGCTGCAAATTTCATTGTATTATTCAACCAACAGTAAATAAAAGAAAAGGTAAACAAAAAACTAATTAAAAAACTAGAAAGCAAATCTAAACTATGCAAAGGCGATAAACTAGCCTATTGTATCCTACTCCTATCCTATGCTACAATGGATGAAAATAATGATCTATGTAAATTCATAATGCCAATGTATCCATTNATGCCAAAAAAATAAAGTTAAAAGTACTGAAATAAAAGAACTCAAAAGAAACAAAATCAACTAAAATCACTATGATAAGAAAATTATATACATGAAATTATGTTGGATGAAAGTAATCGAAGAAAATAGTCAATGGGAAAGAAACCCATTTGACTACTCCAAACCCAAAAATAATCATGGAAGGAAATTACAATGAATTGGAGTGCCTTGAATTTCATATGGGTATAATTAATCACTCAAAATTTCCATTCACTGTGTATGAGACAACAAGCCCAAAACTCAAAATAATCTCAATAAAGCCAAAATCTTCCAATTAGAATCTTGTAGATATTAAGATGAAACCAATTTGAGTGTTAATTTTCACCACAAGAGGGACTTAATAGTTTTCTTTATTTTAAAATAGCCCACTTGTAAGATGACAATTGTTTTGAAAAAAAGATTTGACATGGTGAAGAATAAATACAATCAATGATCTGAAAATTATCCCAACACATAGGAAAGTTTTAAGAATGAGACAAAATAATTTATTTCCATATCAAAATAATTTAGGACCGAAAAACCCATTCAAGGAAAATCAACATGAAATCCTTCTATTTCTTTCCACCTATGCTGCAAATTTCATTGTATTATTCAACCAACAGTAAATAAAAGAAAAGGTAAACAAAAAACTAATTAAAAAACTAGAAAGCAAATCTAAACTATGCAAAGGCGATAAACTAGCCTATTGTATCCTACTCCTATCCTATGCTACAATGGATGAAAATAATGATCTATGTAAATTCATAATGCCAATGTATCCATTCATATAATTCCAAGCCTGCATATATATGTTTATGAGAAAAAATTAGTGACAAAACTTGGAAAAAAAATAGACTAAAAGTAGGAAGAATTAAAACACCAAAAACTATATTCACCATATTAAATATGTGAAAGTGAGGATTCATAGGAACATTCACTGAGTAAGATTCCTCCAACCATGCTTTGATTCTATCATAATAATACCATGACTAACATAGAATTGATGGAAGGATTTTAAGGGAAAGTAGAATACCAAATGAGAACCATGTATATAATCTATATGAAGTGTACTTGGTGAAAGAATCTTTATGTTGATAAACTTGTTTATTCCTAAAGGAAAAGCAAAAGAGTAAGGGCCTAACATAACCATAAGTGTCGACTGTAGTGCCTCATTGTCTTGGAAATACTCTCGGGGATCAAAATTCAATCAACCATCAACTTTAGATAAACTAGTGGGATCAAAGGATATACATGGAATAGCTTCCACCATGACATAAGAGATGTCTTCAAGATAGTGGTGAAATCCACTAGTATTAACAATATCAACTAAAGGGTTACTTTAATAAGAATATTCTCTATTAATAAAAAAATGAATATGAAAAGGAAAGAGATATGGTCTGATATACATATGCTACAACATTTCTTTCATCCCATGAAAATGGTTGATAAAGCATGGTTGTAATGAGTTTAAGGGAAGAGGCCTTATCCTCTCTATCTTCCATATGTGCATTTCCACCATCAAGTACTTCAAAAGGGGTTGACCCCATTGAGTTTATTTGAATAGGATTGTGGGTGGTTTCCTACAAATTTAAACAATCAAAGAGATTAGGATACAAATAATAATAAGTGGCAAAAATAGGATAATTAAAATCTTCTCCTGAACAAGAAATATTTTCAAAAAGTGACTCCCTGAATGGTATTTCCCCTTCCTCAAGCATATTAGTGAATGCTTGTGAATTAGTAGGCTCCACACTAGGATTGGCTTCATAATCAAAACGTTCCTCCTCAAAATGGTTTTCCTTTTCCAAGAAAAAAGTGGATTGTTGTGATAAAAGAGCTATGTCTTGTATGTTTATTTCCTCTCCTTGAGTGAAAATATCATTGTTATTGTCTTTCTCCTGCACAATATGAGAATTGTTGATTAAGGTTGGTTATCATTGATGTAAACCCTTTAAGAAAGCTCCGTAGCACAACGGTTTGGGTAATGGACCCAATATTGTTTGATGTAAATATGACTCATTATTGTTTTGTCATGGTTGATAAGAAGTAAATATGGATGAACTCCAAATTGGTCCCCTTATGATGAAAGCCCTCACAGGAAGACGCTTTGTGGAGTAAGAGAGCCCATGCTTAATTGTGGAATAATGAGATGAAGGATAGCGAATTTGTCAGGGAAAATATCCTATATGGATAGTGCTTGTCATGCCATTTCCATTGGTATGTGGAACGTCACATAACTCCTCACAGTTAGAGAGTTATGACCATGTGAAGTTGGAGAACCTAGGTTTGGGTAATGGACCCAAGTTTGTTTGATGGATATCGATATGATTTTTTTATATATTTGAAGGTAATACTGTTCTATATGTATATTACATGTCATTCCATTTATGGTGGTATGTGGAATTTCACATAACTCCTCACGGTTTGAGAGTTATGGCCTTATGAAGTTGGAGGACCCTCATATGTCATCTAGAAGCCCCAAAAGGTCAAAGTAGTCAAAGTGGTTTAAGAGATTTTAAAAGGTAAATAAT